>JBCJKH010056529.1:0-13325 GCA_039877255.1 Loriculus beryllinus
TTGACATAGTGAAAGTACTTACCTCCTCCTAGCTATCATTTTAGACACCTCCACTGAAATGTTGAAATGTTCATGTTTTTCACTGCTCAGCTGACAGTACCTGTGCAAAGCACTGATTTTCCTAGTATTTTATTTTTCCACTGTTTTGAACACTGAAGCTATTTTGTTTTACTTAAACTATTCTGCTCCTCCCTCCAATACCAACCAACAAACTGCCGGTCAAATCAAATGGTTGGGTGTATTCTTACCTCTGATACTGTTGCCTCTGATCACATTAGCTTAAGCAACACATAGGTAGCTTTTAGCACCATCTAGCTAACTCCCAATGTAACATAATTCACCAAAGTTTTGTTAACTCTTTTTGGAAATCTTTCAAGTTTATTTCTACAAACCTCACACATTGTTCATTTTTAGCCTTCTGTATGAAACTGATCTCACACATACAAGCAGAAAACTATCTCTGATGTAGCTGTGGGCTCACTTTACATGTGATAAAATTTACTTTATTAGCAAGCAGAAGGCTGCCTGGAAGGGCAGCATTAGTGTGAGCATCACACAGGTTTTGTAACTGTGGTATGGGTACTTCATGGTGGGCGCTGCAATGCAGCCCTTGCAGCATTGATTGTGCAGACTGCCACTACTCTTTTCCAGTTGCTACTGATGAGACAGCCACTTTAAATGGATTTGCCGTTTCATTCAGATAGTTATGCAGTATGATAATTTTTTCAAAGAAAACCAGAGGAACTTAGAAAGATGTGGAAACAAAGCTGAAAACATTTTCTGACTAATTTTGTGTGTTGTTTATTCTACCTATGGTTTGTAAGAGGGATTATATTAAAATGGCTTGCTATGTAACAAAAGAGCACAAGTAAGAGCAAGACATCTACTCTTTTTACGCAATGATTAGACCAGCAAATGTGTTTTCTTCAAGGATAACTCTATTTCTCCTTTTTCTTATTTTTCCCTTTTCTTCAACTAAACATACAAATGGTATCTTTACAGTGAGTAAAATTCCTACAGTGTTCTAGTTTGACCCTGTATATCAGAGATCTGCAATAGTGTTTTGCTCACAAGATAATGAAACACTGGATGTGCTGAAACTGCCTCTCAGTCTCCTAATCATGTTTTCATTTCATGCACCTCTGCCATCAAGCAATATGAAACTGGAGCAATTGAACAGTAGCTTAAGAAGCTAGAGAAAAATGATGATTGTAGCCAAAAAAATGCTGTTAGTTAGCAGTAGCAGTTAGATTTCATGTATACAACTGAGTGGATGTAGGATTTGTTATTTTCCGGTAAGCCAGTTGGCACTACATTAGCAAAGGAATGCTTTGAATTTACCTGTTTTTTGTCTGTTGCATTAAATGAATACATTAAATATTAGAAGAAAATAAATGCCAGTATAGCCAGATATTTTTCTTCTATTCACCAGTTACACATTGAAGTGCAATTCTGAAGAAGGACAAAACTTAAAATATAAGGCAGTTTGCAAATATAACAGATTTTTCCAAACTAAATTATTCATACACTCAAAAAGGTAGGAATTTTTCAGTTACCTTGAAATTTGTTGTCTTTAATAGTGCCTAAACCATTTCAGCTGACTTAGAAAACATAGAGTAACAAAATCAAGTTATTTTGTAAGTGGTCACTAGATATTACAGTTATTATTTTTGATGAGGATCTGAATTTTAGGTAACATGAATAAACCAACAGGATTAATGCAACTAATGTGTGTACTTCTATTATTATGCTCTATGAACTGACTTGGCTTTTGTAGTGTTTAGTAACCCTAAAGGGCTGTTGGATTAATTATGTTTTATTTTTTTCTTTATTTCTCTTAGGCTATGAAATACACACTTTAACAGTTTCTGACTAAGATACCTTGAAAGCTGAATTAAGGCTTTAATTTTTAATCATTTCTAGAAATTAAAGGAATTTAGCCCCACTGGATAACTTTAAGGCATCAACTTCCCCTAGAACTGACGAAGCAGGATTGCAGGATTCATCTGCAAAGCACTGAATCTACACTACCGATTATGTGATGCATTTGTAATATTCGAGTTACTTTGGATAGGTCACCCTAATATGAAGAAAAAGCACTCTGCTGTTTTGGGATTTTTTTGTGTTCTGTACCCACTTTTCCCATTACAGAGATCATTTGCTCCCATTGGGAGCAATGCATTTCATAATTTAATTCATTAAGATGCATTAACTAATTGTCCCCATTCTCTTGAGTTAATTAAACTAAATTAGGCCAATTATACTTTCCTGTCTCTCTTTTGCCCAATCTAAATCACAGAAAGTGAACCTTAGCTGGAAAATAAAATTGGAAAGTATTCCCTACAGCAAAAGTTGAAGCCTTAATATTATTGTGTGAAAATGGTTTAAAGTCAAAGTGATGCAAAAGACTTTTTGCCTTATTTTCTTATTATCAATCTGTACTGATTAGTCGGTGTTTGTTGTGGGTTTTGGGTTTGTTTGTTTGTTTGTTTGTTTGGAGTTTTTTTCTGCAAAACATTGTCACATTGTTCCAAGAAATGAACATTAATGAACATTTCATTTAGGAATTTCAACGTGAGAGCCATGGTATAAACCTATCTGGCACTGGAATGGGTTGCCCAAGGAAGTTGTGAGTGCTCCATCCCTGATAGGTAGGACAAAGCCTTGTGTGGCATGGTTTAGTGTGGGGTGTCCCTGCTTATTTGCTGTTTGTTTTTTTTTATGTTATTCCTCTACTTCATTGATAGCAGAAAAATTAAAATTGGGAAGATATTCATGGCAATAAAATGGAACGTTTCCAGAAGTAGAGGCCCCCAGTTAAAGCCATAGAAATATTTCTGACCTGTGGAGACCACTGAGGATCACAATAGAAGGTAAAAATCTTCCTCAGCTCACTGTTTTTTTTTCTTTGTCTCTATCTACTATGATTGCTCATATAAACATTATAAAAGAGCAACACTGGGGTTACCTCAGAAGTAACTGTCTGCAAGTACTAAGTTTTTGGTGAGGCATAACAGCCATTAAATAAAGCACTTTTCATCCCTTTCACCCTCTGCATTTAGAATCAGATATGATAATGCAATTATAAAAAGGGTTTCTATCAGTGATGCGGTGGTGTGGGGAAAGGGATCCATGACACTGATTTAGACAGGTCTTTCTTTTTCATGCTTGTATGTTGTATTTTTCTCCTGTCAAGATCATCATTGTGCCCCTTCTATGGACTCACGCCAAGAGGTCCATGTCCCAGTTGTGATGGGGGCCCCAAAGCTGAACATGGGGCACCAGGTGGGGTCTTCTGAGAGCAGAGTAGAGGGGAATAATCACCTCCCTCAGCCTGCTGGCCATGCTCCTGTTGATGCTCCTTTTGATAGCACTACATTAAACATTAAGTCACATGTTTCTCCTTCTTCACTGAGATTTTTCTGCTACCAATATTTTCAAGGTTCTTTTCTGCTTATGCAGACATTGTCCGTACAACTCCAAGGGGGATAAAGAAAGTCTTTTTTGGGTGTGTAGCTGTATCTTCTCTCTTCATAAATTACTCTTCTGTATATAAGCTACACTGCTCTGAAACCGTTCAGAGTTTATACTGCTTTTGTTAAAACCAGGAATAACACTGACCAGTTTCATTATTGATTGTAACACATCTCCCTGAGCTGGAGAGAGTGTGCTAAAATCAAAGAATGGTGACACCATCTTGTACTTATTGAAGTATGCAGTATCCTAGGGAAGCATGGTTACTAGCTGGTGTGGCAAGATAAGGTTATGCACTGGAAAAGGATAGACACTCTGATCTTGAAAGATTGGTTTGAATAGGAAATGTAGCATTTCTCGCTCAGTGATATTATGCATTGAAACATTCTCAAAGCCATGAACAGTGTGTGGAAAAATAATAGCTCTAGGCTCTTTGCTTCAGCATCTGGGCCTCTTTCTGACTGTAATTTTAATTTTACTTTACATCAGAGGGTTGTAATAACCTCACATTCATGCAGAACATCCCTCTGTAGGTGCATTCTGTGCTACAGTTCTCCAAAAGCTATGTTCTATTTATAAAATACATTTTCTTTTATACAGCACACAAGCTTACCAGGGATGTTGTTTATAAAAGAAAGCAGCAAACAGTTCATAGTCCCACAAGATAGCTAATTCCTTACAGTTATATATCTTTTTCTCCTCCTTAAACAAATATAGGTGCAACAGTTCATACTGTCTTTAAGTAGGTCAGAGGTGCTTTCTAGCTCCAAGTGCCTTACATTCTCCAAAGATGGTTCTACTTTCTTCTCAGAGAAAAAAAAAACATGACTAAAGAGACAGAAAAAATCTGAAAATGGATTCTGGTCTCAGTCATCACTAAATTACTATTTCATAGATATGATGGAGTTTGAAGCAAACGAAAATGAAAGAGTATATAGATGAATGAACAGCAGTAATTATTTGTTGACCTTGCTACACTAATAATATTGACTACCAGAAAACTTGGAAATTACACTTTCATCAATAAGTTGGATATAAAATCAACAACCAAGAATCTTGAATACTGTTTAAAAGCAAAATAAAACTCTTAGCTTACATTCTGTTTCTTTTGAATATTTTACCCTTTGTTATCTTTATCTTCCAAATAAATAGCTTTCCTTCAGTAGTATTAGAAGTAGAAGGTAGCACCTTGCAAAAGTGTATCTTTGGGATATGACTGCTTCATAGAAGGCGTTCTTGAGTTTTTCACTCTGTGGCCAAACTCTTGAGGTTCATTCCTCTTTCCAGAACCTTATATCTCTTCTGAAATTCCCAAATTTAAAGCTATCTGTGTATGCCTAACCTAAGAGAAGAAAAGGATGGTTCTAGTCTACCTGTCTTCCTAACTTTCATGATCAAGGGTCTTTTATAACTAGGTCAGCTGAGAGATTGCTTGCATAGTTAGGGCACATCTATGAATTTACTGACTGACAGCAGTGCGATTTTCCTTTTTCTTCTGTTTTTCCCCCATTCTCCTCTTATCCTTCCTCCCTTTCTCTTTTTCCTTTTTTTTTTTTTTATTTTTTTCTTAATTGTCTCTTTAATTTTTCTCTTAA
The DNA here is from genome assembly GCA_039877255.1 of Loriculus beryllinus. NCBI lineage: Eukaryota > Metazoa > Chordata > Aves > Psittaciformes > Psittacidae > Loriculus > Loriculus beryllinus. The sequence continues at coordinate 5,070 of JBCJKH010056529.1, forward strand.
TTTAATATTACATTGTCTATTTTCATCTAAAATGAGCAATCACAAAGCAGGAACAAAAAATAATTTGAAGTACGAAAACATCCCAGAGAAATCCTGAGGTGTAACACTTTAATAAAAAACTACAAAGCAGTAAAAATAGAAAAGCATTTTGCCTCAAGGGTGCCACCCTGAGGAGTGTCCTCATCATTGTCTTCCAGGTCTTTCTGTTGGTTTAGCCAAAAGAAGTTTTGTATAATGGATACAAACAGGTTAGACAATAGAAAAGCAGAGATAAATTTTAACTAGAAAAACTATAGAAAACAAGTCCAGACACTGTTGTAATTATGTAAAGAAGTAGACGATGGATTCATGTTTTCGTGAAATTCTTCTTTAGTGAGAAATAAATTTCTCACATTAGTCATCTTGTTGTAAGATACAAAGATGTCATCCCACTGATTTCACGTTGTTAGGGTTTCTGCATAATTGGGACCATGGCACAGGAAAATAGTAGCTTAATATTTAGAAAAATAAGAATAAGAAAATAAAATATTCTAAAAAAGAAAAAGAAAAAAGTCTGGTAGACTCAAAAGAGTCTGAGATAAGTAACTAATGCAGATAAGTAACTAATAAAGGCAGTGATTGCAGTGAGTAAGAATATAAAAGAAATAAGAAGTAGTTGAGTTTTGAAAGAAACTTCATTTAATAATCTTATTGGTCTACTGGTTTTGTTTTCTTTTTTTCCTGGGGAAGGAGTCAGTATGCCAAGAAGAAACAAGTCACCAAGATTCACAGGAAGTACTCCAATGAAAATGGGAAAAAATTGCAACTGGAGTCAAAGCTGATAGAAAAATCAGGCTGTAAATACTAAAAGCTTTAGTCAAAAAATTACTGAAACATGCACTATTTGTTTAAACTCTATGTACTGGGAAAGTATATTAGCAATGAAACCAGAGAATGGGCGTTTTTGTCCATTATTCTTCACATCACAGCTGAAAAGTCATCTGAGAGGAATGAACAGCCTTTTTGATCATAATGATATTTTTATATTGCTCTATGACCAATACATGTAGTGAACTGTATGATGAAACACATAGGCTCAGTTGTTCATTAATCTCCATCTCAAAACTGTGCAAGTAAACCTCTGCAGTAGTATTTAGTGGAAGATCCTGAATGAAGATAGAGCAACCATGTACAGGAAGGAAACATCATGTAGTGCTGCATTCTGGATACTTTTTTTGTTACTCAAGACAGAGTAGAAGGATCTTTCTGAATTTTATTAACATCTTCAAACCTGTACTGTTTACAGAAGCCAATGAATGTATCCACATACAGAACCAGTTAGGTCATGGGAAACCTAGTGCCATGCTACTTCTTTAGAACATTAGATTCCTCAATGCCAAAATCACCAGTATCAATTTAATTTAGCCTATATGCCACACAATAGATTTACAATCAATCATAATGATGGATGACAAGAAGACTGAATAAACAACCCACAAACCCACTGCAATTACTGCTTTCCATCTATATTAATGTAGCATATTAAGAACTTTGAAATAGCCCCAGATGAGAAACAAAGAGCACTCAGAGACATTGCTAAAACAGGTTTTATTTGTAACTGTCCAGAGGAAATTAAAAACCAAAACCAAAACAAAACAAACCAAACAAAAAAAAAAAAACCAAAACACAAACAAACAAAAAAAACCAACTCCACAAATTAAATGTGTTGATGTGGAACATACAGAAAACAAGCAGTGGTGGAAACTAATGAAGAAGTGTAGATTAATCAGTAACACTAAAGGCTTTTTAATCATCTTATTAAGGACATTCAAAAAAGGAGACTGCAACTGTAAAAGTAGAAATACAGGCAATTACAGAAATTAATGTAACTATAATCGCCTGACACCGCCTGTCACCTGAAACTATATTTGAAAAGTCTGTCTGACAGTGGCTGTTATCATAGAGTTTTGGCCAGTGCCTGAGTAAAGGTAATTACCACAGAAGTTAGAGACTGTAATTTTCTAATTTCAGATTTTAACATTGAAGATAAACATAGGTGCCCTCACCTGCTAATATAGTTAGGTGACCTGGGACCCAGATCTGGACACAGTTTATACAAGGAAGAAAGGATTAGAAAGGTAGAATCAGCCTCCACCCACTGACCACGCTTATAACACCAGAGGATAAATCAATCTTGTATTGCACTAGACTAATTAATTTAGTCATCATAATCTTATGTATATAACAATGACTTCCAGCTGACCAAAATATATGCATGGTAAAAGCTGCTAGGGTCTAAACATCTTATTGTTTTAAAACTAAATCATTACTTGATTCATGACTTTAATAGTAAACCCCTGAGTGTTTAAAAAGAAAATTCTGTGTTTAAATATTTTGTAATTCTCCTGTGAATTTGCAAATCAGTTTCCTGCCTCTAGTTCTTGTTTCTCCTTTTCTCTAAATCTAAAATATTTAATCCCTGGTATACTAATTTAAAATTAGCTGCTGGGGCAAGCTGCAGAGTGCTTGGGAGTTTCAGTTTCTCATCAACCAGATCAGAGGGTATGTTAGACCACTTCACTGTTTCCCTTCAGCCTGTGGTGTTTGATTTCTTTGCATAAAAGCCAAGGGGTGGAGGGTTGGGAATTGAGGGAGGAAGAAAGCAAGAAGGGGAATTTGGATGCTATTAGGATACATTCCTATTCGTAAAGTGTGCCTAGGAGCAGAGGCAAAGAAACGGTCACAGCCAAACCTAAGAACTTTTGAGGCTTTTGTCCTGGGTATTTTTTTTTGTTTTGTTTTGTTTTGTTTTGTTTTGTTTTGTTTGCAGAAGAGAAGGTTGGTTGATTAGGATTAGTCATTTGCTTGCTTGGTTGGTGGGTTGGTTTGTTAGTTGGTGTTTCACTTGTTCCATCCTTCTTATTTGTATCATTTTATGTACTTGGTTTTTACTGATACCTATGTAATCTTCTGGACTGAATTCTCACTCTTTTTTTTCTTTTTCTTTTTGCAACACTTACAAATAAAATTATCAGCTCAGAAAGGCTTGCACAAATCATTATTAAAATTACAGACAATATCCCTTTAAATCTTAATGATGTTCATGAGTTTCCACTCATTGATAGTATCTCTGCTAGTTCTGTCATCATTGTATCACATACATCTGAAGTTTCTCAAAGCAGTGAACTACCAAGGGCAGCATTTAAGGAATTTTCAAAATAAAATAAATAAACCTAACCTACTGGCAGATATCCATAGAACAGGACATGACAATCTATACTATTACTTGCAGTTTAGTTTTTGTACATTAAATTCATAGCCCAAACTGATTCTAGCGCACTCCTATATGAGGATGTCAAAACCAAGTATCAAGAACTTGAATAGTGCTTTAAAGTACAATGCCTCAATTCTTACATAACTGCACGTTTATGGAAAAGCAGATGGAATTTTTCTAAATTTGAGCATGTAAATTTGACTTCAAGAGATGAGTGTAAGAGATTTGATCTCATAGAGTTAGTTTTTCCATGTCACATGTATCATAGAAATGTCTTCTCAACCATATGTACAGATTTATCAGTGTGTTTCAATTAATGAAAATTTTTGAACTGTATTTGACCTGCAATATAGATAAAGTGTTGCATAACATTTAGATTAAACCTTGGAATATTTAGGAAACCCTTTTTGGAAAGAGAGATATCCTCTTATTTTAGAAATAATAATAATAAAATATTTTTTTAAAAAATGTAATGGAATTAAATCCCTAAAGTATGTCTGAAACTGGGTACTGGCACAGAATATCAAGATAATTTTTGAGTGGTGAAGCTAAAACAACTTCACAATTTCCACTTTCTATTCTTTGAGATTCTTTGTTACTCAGCCTGTTTTGTGCTTAGGTGAAAATTAAATGGTATTACAGTGTAAACATTGTGTATGAGATTCCATATTTTGTACAGTATTGTGCACAGTATCATATAACTTGTACAAACATGTTATGTGTGTTCCAATACCTAAAGCATAGATGTTTTCCTTCCTCCAACAGGTACATTCCTTTGTTCACTTTTTCCACTGCAGTGTAAAGAAAGCCCTGTTCAGCCCAGCCATGACAGCCTGGAATTCAAAATGTGCTATTTCATAGTGCTTCTCAGGTCATGGAAACAAGGCAACAGGCAGTGGTGTTCAAACTTGCTCAGGCTTCTGTATCAGTGAACAGGCAGTGTAAATCCACCCTGAGATGCAGAATCTGCACCATCCCTCTCAGTCAGCTTTGCAAATATTAGTCTTTATTGAAGGAGAACATATAGCTAAGGACACACTGTGTTAGGTATTGAAAAATCATGGAAAATTGTGAGGTTTTGTCCAGGGAGCTTAAATTTAAGTTTGAAATGAGAGACAGCAGGTGGATAAGACAGATGGAGAGGAAATAGCAGTAAGACAGCTGTAACCTGTACAATAATCAGTGGTCACACCAGCTGGCTAATCACTGCCAAGTGATTTCTATCATTGCCACAAAGACAAGCTTGGAGGAAGAATTTAAAGGGGAAGTAAGGATTTTTTAGAGTTGTTTTCCACACAGAAATGGGAATGTGAGAAAATGACATTGTTTGTGTGAAAAATGCAACAAACAGATGATCAGAAGCCAGGATTCCAGCCAGCAGAGCAGTGGGAATCTGCTTCCTTGATGTAAATATACAACTGCATATGATGTGGATATTAACCTTGAAGGGTTTTAAAAGTGACAAGTTACAAAGTTACGTACAATGATTTGCATGAATTCACCTAAAAATACAAGTTTAAGGGATACAAATCAATTTAGAGGAGACAAGTTTAAATATGATTAAGAAAAGGAAGCAAAATTTCCTTCCCCAGAGGGATACATTAACCTCTCAACAGCACCAGTTTAATAGCAGGGGTCAGGAGGCTGAGTGGGACTTAAGAACAGATGTTTGCAAAGTTTGACGTGTCTACATTTTCACCTCAAAAATAGTCAGAGGGCTTTTTCATGTTTCAGCACATGGATTTCCATGCACTGATATGCACCATGCATAGGGCATATGGAGACTGCTGATGTCTGATGTGCCTTACAGACAGCTCTGTCACCAAGGAAACTTCTGTTTCTTTCTATCAGCATCCAGATAGTGTCTATAGATAAGAATGGATTTGGAGCAGGTTTGCTACTTCAGAATGCAGCTTTTCACTTTTGATATTTTATGCTGGTCTTTAAAGCCTGTACCTCTGTCTCTCTGTATCTCTCTCCACAGATGGTTTCAACAGCTTGAGCTTGCCTCTTTGCAGATGATGCCAGCTGCTCCCCCTTTTACAGGCAGTTTTAGTTCTCTCCTACCCACATACACAAAACCAGGTGATACCAAATGCCCCCTCAACTCCAGGCTCCACTCAAAGGAGTGAATCAATAGATCCAAGCACTAATAGATCAATAGATCCAAGCGCTAAAGTAGATCTGAATATACTAAACAAATGAAGCCAGGTATGTTTTCACAACTTAGGAGTTGCTGGACGAACTTTGTGTTCTTCCTGCAGTGTCTAATCAATATTTACTCTCCTTTTGCTTTGCACTTATTTCTCTTTCTAAATCAACTTTAAATATATTACAATCTAATACTTGAGACTGAGAGGGCTAATATAAGGTAGTTTATACATTGCTCACAGATTTACAGTAAGATCATGTCTAAGGTAAAAGTTTATCCCATTTATTTCTGGATCTGTTAAATGTGTTTATTCAAGAGTTATTGGAAAACTAACAGACAAACCTACTTTTTTTGTGATGAAACAAATCACGTATATACAGCATTTCTTCTGGAAAAAAAAATTGCCCGCAAAAGCTTTAAAGATGTTTTATATTCTACTGCGGGAATACTGCGAAGTTAAAAATATATTTCTAACTGACATTTAATGCTCACTAAACAGTACCTACATCATACCTGCTATTATTATAAAAAATGTGTAAGTGAAAGGTTTTAGGGAAAAGAGATTTTCTTTTGCTGCAAATTTGTTTATTTTACATAGCTTCTTCCTCACCTCTTCATGTGATGGTCAGCTCATCACAGTTGGTTTTGCCACTCCTTCCTCCTCAGGGGAGGAATACTCACACTCTTTCTCTGCTCCAGTGTGGCATCCCTTCCATAGAAGACAGTCCTCCAAAAACTTCTCCAATGTGAGTCCTTGCCACAGGCTGCAGTTCTTCATGAACTGCTTCAGCATGGGTCCCTTCCATGGGGTGCAGTCCTTCAGTAACAGACTGCTCCAATGTAGGTCCCCCCTAGGGTCACAAGTCCTGCAGCAAACCTGCTCCAGTGTGGGCTCCTTTCCTCATGGGGCTACAGTTCCTGCCTGGAGCCTGCTCCAGTGAGGGCTTCCCATGGGGTCACAGCCTCCTTCAGGCATCTCCCTGCTCCAGCGTGGGGTCCTCCATGGGCTGCAAAGGAGAGCTGGCACTTACTCTGTCAGAACCAGAAGTTTCTAACAGTTTCTCACAGAAGCCGTTCCTGTAGCCACCTCACTGCCAAAACTGTGCTGTGCAAACCCAATACACCCAGAAAAGTTTCTAGGAGGAAGTGCCTTCAGAATGCAAAAAGTAACATTGAAGCACCTGAAACAAAATGAGAGATATAGAATGAACACTACAGTGCTGAAGAACAGATACAAATTTAGGGGTGGTTCAAATCAAAATAGTAAATTTTTCATATGACTGCAGAAATGGTTGATGGTTTTCACTCTATTTCCTTCCTGCTCTATGATGGCAGTGATTCTGATTTTTTTAATTTTTTTTTTTTTTTTTTTTTTTATTATAGCTGTACATATGGAGCAGAAGTGACATAACCAGTGCAGGAAACTGGTACTCTCAAATACCTTTGCTTTACCTTACTGCATATGCGTATATTTTAGTCACAGCTTTGCCAGACCATAAAAAGAGCCATGTGGGACACATCTAATTAGGACTCTTGAACCTAGATAAAGAGTTGTATGCTGTTTGAATCAGTTCTTGCTCTCTCAGAGTAAAGTATTGGCTAGAAAATGTCCTGAATGTCATAGGATGTTACTGAACACATTTGAGGGTCTGAGGATACATCTGGTTAGGTCTATCATGAAAGACTTTATGCCATACATGTATGTAATACACGGATGTTTTAAGCACATACAGAATGCCTAGCTCTAGGTTTGCTGGGCTTTTGCGGACCACCTGAAGATATGCAGTAGTTCCAACATGTCTAGTGTCAGACCTTAAATGCACAGTTTATGGGATGTCTTTCAAAGAAAGACTTTTTGATCTAGTTATTTTGTACTATACAGTATAGTTGTAGTAAGGTCAGAAGTACTGCAAGTGATTGCCTTAGCACTGGGATATTCTAAACAGAATGTCTTCCTGACAGATTATAGACTCAACTCAGTCTTTTCAACAAAGAAGCATTTTCAGTAGGGAACACTGACTCCACTCTAAAGCCGTCAAACTCGATTCCACAACTAAAAGATTCAAGTTACAGTTTAAATACCTGAATTCTTTTTTAATCTATTCCACACACATCAAATTCAAAAGTGTTATACACTATTCCAAAAAAAGCTTGGATCTTGATATAATAAATCAATCATTCCTGCAAGTGTACCCACTTCTCAAAATGTTAAGTCTGTTGTATCATTACTGTTGATGAAGATTTTCTTTGTAAATCATCAACCTGCAGGTATTCTAGCTCAATAAAGGTTGAAATTTTCATATTTATTTTTCTTTTTAATCTCTCTTGTCTATGACTGAAGTATGAGACATGGTAGCAATTTGTCATAACTAGTCTTTATAGACACCAGATATGACACATTTTGGATTAAATAAATAATTACAAAAGACATGAGCCTTTTTGGAAACAATGAACATGTAAAACTTGCTCTTAGTTACTCATTATGTAACATAAGTACCTTTAACCAGCAGTGAATCCAGCAATCTGAATAGCACAGATGCTGATCATTACGTAAAAAATGTAGGCAAACATAAAAAGAAGACTCATAATCAGCATGCTGGAATAACTATGTAAAACTTGGCAATGATGTGAGAAAGAGGTAAGGGTGGCAACTAATGGTAACATTCTATGAGAAAACAGCAGAGGGAATAGAGAAAGGTCTGCTGTTCAGAGAAAGGATATAGATATTCAAATGAATAACTCATAAGGTGGAGAAAGGGATGTTACCAAAGGGCGGGGTGGAGGAGGAAAAACAAACAAAACCAAACAGAAGGCGGAGGGGGGGGGGGGGGGGGGGGGGGGGGGGGGGGTG
>JBCJKH010056531.1:0-34612 GCA_039877255.1 Loriculus beryllinus
CCCCTTCCACTGGAGCAGCTTGCTCCAAGCCCCTGTGTCCAACCTGGCCTTGAACACTGCCAGGGATGGGTCAGCCACAGCTTTTCTGGGCACCCTGTGCCAGCGCCTCAGCACCCTCACAGGGAAGAGCTGCCTAAGAGCTCAGCTCAGTCTCCCCTCTGGCAGGTTAAAGCCATTCCCCCTGGCCTGGCCCTACAGGCTCTTGTTAAAAAAAAAGTCCCTTTCCAGATTTTCTGTAGGCCCCAAGATACACAACAACAAGGGTTGATTCCTATCCAAGCACAAAATTCATGACTGCTCCCCATCTCACTGGAAGCAGAGCTAACATCAGGGATTTCACCTAAGGCAGGATCATGCAGACCAGGAGCTGCCTGCACAACAGAGAATTATTTCTAAGCAGCCACACCACAAGACATAGCTCTTTCTCAAGATAGTGCTGCACCTAGAAGCAATTTAATATAGGTGGGTACAGTACAGCTCACTGAACTGCACATGGGTTATGAATGGAGGCATTCAAGTAAACCCAAATAAAGGCCAATAACTCAACTTACATTTCATACCAAGTTTTTGAATGCTGTGGGGACCAACACAGGACTAAAACAACAAGAGATTTGACTCTCTTGCTGCTTTCCACCACTCAGCAACTTAAAGCAGTCAGGGAAGACAAGCTCTTCTGTTGTTTCAGGTTCCAGCCTTACAAATAACGTCAGAGAAACCACCCTACGTGCACCACCAGGATGGTAACCTGGACACTGAATGGACTACATGCTCTCTCTGGTGCATAGGTACAACTCCAAAAGGGGCTTCAACAATGCTTGGCAGCATCAGAGCCCTGCATCTGGGAAAAGGCGGATGAGATTATATGGATCTTATCTGACATTTAGATGAAAGATGAGCTGAGCCCAAGATATGCAGCCTTGTTTGCAGAAACAGCTGGTGCAGCAGCCTGCTGCCAAAGCCTGACTGCAAACAGGTGAGCAACCCAAGGTCAGCACAGAGGATCCTGAGTCACTGCCTGTGCAGGGGTCAGTGACAACTGGAGCTCCAAGGAGCAGCACAAGGGCTCACCTCCAGCCCTTTCTCTTGTCTGTTGGTGCCCCGGCACCCTGCCCACATCACTCTGCTTCACCTTGGACCATGATAGGGAAACAGAGCCCAGCCCAGCCTTGCAAAGCCTGTGCAACACCTGGGTAAGAAGGGAGGCGGTGAGATAGCAATGCCTCCTGCACTGGTGCAAATTAGCCTGCCTCCACCTTTCAACATGACTTTGTGGGATCACAGTTCATCCTTGTGGAGATTTCCACCCTACAGGAAAACCATCACAGATAAGCAGAAAGGTTTGCACTCAAACATGCCCAAATCCCAGGGTCAGAGTCTGTGGGAGAGCAGCTGAAACACAGGGGTAACATGGGAGCTATGCTGGCAGAGGAAGGGGTCAGGGTGCAGGGGAACAGCAAATATTTACATTTTCAGGTCAGCACAGAGTGAAGAAAGACATTTAAGGAGCCAGTTGCTGGAGTTAGAGGGAAAGCTGTTGTCACTGTTTCCCTGGCTACAGCATGCCTGGTGCTCAAGTATAGATGTCTGGACACCTTATTTACATGAAGTCCCAGTGAAACTGGCAGCAGTCCTGCAGCACTCAGCCGAAACCAGTTTGTGAGCAGGCTGGGAAAAGACAGATGAACTTGGAAAGCTCCTGCCTCATGGGAAGGTAATTAAGCAGCAAACGGATGGCTATTTAAAGCAGGCAAATGGTTATTCTTGGTTTAAGGTCAGGGAACAGAGATGAGTGAAAGCACCTGATCTCATGCCAGAAGAGGTGGCTGGAGAGGACCCTAAGGAGGGATTATTTCTCCTGTCACTATCCCCAGGCCCTTGGCCACTTTTGGCAACACTCCTTCTTCCCTGCAGACCACACTAACACTCTGCCAGCCTGAACCCACCTGACAAATATTGCACAGAAACAGATGAGAAACAGGCACATTGCAGCAGGACCCGTTAACTATGCGCACAGACATAAGACCTCCTTGTGAGCTAGTCACCTTGCATGTTTTTGTGCTGCAGTTTGTCTCCTGCAGAAACAAGGTGCCAGCCCCCAGGAGGGCTGCTGTGTGCTTTTATCATCTTCATGACTCTTTGAAGCCACCCAGACAGACAAGAGTCTCTCCCCTGCCTCTACAAGCAGCCGGGGCTGCTGGAATTCTGGCACTGGCACGTACAGTAAAACCAAGGCCATGGTTTACATCAAAGAAGCACTCTTCTGTAATTCTTGTCACTAACATAAACCAGATGCCACCTTCCACAGGCTCTGCAGAGAACGATGGCCTGCCTTTGCGTTACACAAAAGAGCAAGAAAATGAAATTTAAACCTTCAAGAAAAAGCAAAATAAATAAATCAGTAATTAGGCAAAAAACATCTAAGCCAAAACCAGCTTCCAAGTTTCCAGGAAGAATTAGGTTGTTTATGGAAGTCTTTTTTTCAACTAACAGCCTGCTTGGCAGGTGGTAGGAATGTGAGTTTGTGGAGCGCAGAAACATGAAGCGGCTCTGCCTGGGGCACTGTGCTTTGCTGGGTTTTATTTTAGTTAAACAAGAGGAGACATTACAAATATTCAACAGAAGGAGCAGAAAGGAGAGCTGTGTATCAGTGCAGCCTTTCCTACCTTGTATGCCATAGAGTCGATTCAGGCGTGACCGTCTGGCTTCATCGGCGTATGGCACAGCTACCCAGGGCATCTCACTGAAATACTGCTTGAAGGAGTCCTCTGACCTGTGCAAGGGAACAGTGCATGGGACCCAAGTGCCCCTCTGCCTGCCAGGCTCTCACTTCTTCTCGTTAAAAACCTGGCCTGCAAAGCCCTTTATCCCTTTCACCAAAGCCCACCGGTAAAGGATGCTTGCAGAAACAAAGTGAAAGAGCCAGACCAAATTTGAAGCTACCAGTTCCTCAAGAAGGGGGCCAGGGTGCATTTTTGCCTGATAAAACACTTCAAACTCTCCAAGGCATCTGAATATCAACCTGTGGTGACCGCAGCAGCTCAAACACGCTTCAGACATCAGACCCACGAACCACAGAGCTGCTCCACAGAGACTGCTTTCAGACCACCCCTGCCTTTGCTAAACCCCTCTTTGCGTTTTGCCACTGAGCAGACGACAAAGGACTTTCTGATACCAGAGCCAACCTGCTCTACACCAAATCAAATTTCCTCCTCAAATCGAACTGGCAATGCTCACAGATTCCCAGCTGGGAGCAGCCAGCTCTGCCCGCACAGGGTGTTAGCACCTCCCTACCTGTCCGCACTAACAAAGAGTATCTCAAACTTCTGGCCTGCCTCCTTGATTTTCCGGTAGGATTCCACCAGGACCCTTGTGAGGCTTCGGCACGGTGGGCACTGCAAAACACAACACATGCATGAGGACAACATCTGCTCCACAGGGCCAGACCCACATCCAGCACCTCCAGTGACCTAGCGACCATGCAAAGACAGATGAGACCTTATCTTTGCTGGAGTGCTGGACAGCTGCCCTGAATGTGGCTGAGGTTTATGGCCTCTTAAGTTGCCAACAAAACCTCTTCCATTTTTAGTCTGACCACTTTTTTCCTGCTGAAGGGCCAGCTGAGGGTGAGAGGCCACTGCAATGCTGCAGCTTCTACCAGAAAGACCAGTGCATCTTAACTGCTTCAACATCAACAAGCCCAATGTCTTTACTTTCCCACACAGCTCTGCAGGGGGATCCCCTGAGCACCCCTTAGCTCACTCCAACTGCTCTGCAAAGCACCTGCTACTCACCCAGTGTGCAGAGAAATAGACCCCAACATAAGAGCCCTCCAGGGCATTGCTGTCTAGCGTCTGGCCATTGTACCTTAGCAGAGGCCCAGCAACAACTTCACTGAAGGGTTTTGGCCCCCAGGGGAACTCCAGACCTGAGGAGGGGTTGGGATGGGGATGGAAAGAAAACGTGAAACAGCAACATGCACATGCAGCTTTTACAGTTTCAGAAAGTTCCACTGAAAGAAAAACATCCCACCTTCTGCGAAGGTACAGGGGATCCTATCTGAGGAATCCCACTGGCGTTTATCCAAGGGGGATGAAGAGCAACTCATCTGTCAGGCACCACCACTCCTCTGCCCTGAGCCACCTCCTTCTCACAGGGTGGCTGCACTTGAGCCCAAGTCACAGCACCTTTGGCTTGATGAAGCCTGCACTGGTTTTGTGCCTGATGAGGCATCTTTTCCTTATCAACAGCATTTATTTTCATCACAGCAGGCAGGCAAGGTGGTACGTGCTCGGGAATGCAGTCCGACTGTTTACCTTATACCGATACTAACCATATATTTTTATATACATACTTATACATATTTATAAAACTTTATATATGTGTAAAAGATAGTTTATAGAAATATTTTTATGCATACATATATACACACATATAAACTCAACTTACACTAACCCTCTGCACCCCAAAGCAAGCATGTGTGTGTACACACAAACACATGCTTCAAATCATCTGCTGCCAGCTCCCAGAGCAATCAATCTATGAATTCAGCCAGAGAGGAGGAAACATCACAGATGGCTCACGCCACAACATGCACAACTGCTGTACAGTTCCTGCCACCTGAATTAAAGACTTGGTCACCACGCTTAGTATCTATCACGTGAAGGAACATCAAGCCATTAATACGTGTGCAAGGACAGGCTACAGCAGCTGAATGATGGGTCTGCAGTGTCCATGAGTAAGGGCACATATTTTGCTCATTTTGGGTTTTGCAAATTGGAAGAAGATGGATTTAACATCAATTCCCAGCACACTAAACCTCAGAAATGGAGAACAGTAGCATTTTTCTGCTGCATTTGTAAATAATGGGAAATTCGTTATCCTAACAAAGTGTGGTGTCAGTCATAAAGTCCCACTCATTATTCTGGAAGGATTCTGCTCCAAAGATATGTAATGTCTGGGCTCTCAATCTGTCTATCCATGTCCCTTCACCAGGGAAATATCCATACTTAATGTCTCACTTAGACTAAGTTTTTCTTCATCACCACTCCAGACAAAAAGCCCAGAGGGGAAATCTTTGTTCTTTTCAACAAGCAAAACCAAAACACAAGATCTGGCAGGAATGATGCAGAAAATCTTATGCTGACAATAATACAGCGCCTCAATTAAGTTAAGTATGACAATAGTTGTTTGTTTCCCTTCCCCCCTCCTCTGCCTCCAAGGCAAATCAGAAGGAACTGAAATGAAGAGTCAGCTGTGTACCCATGCTTCTGTGGCACACAGGAGTCCAGGTCTTACCTTCTGGGTCATCTCGGATGACCAGGAGGCCATTCCTGCAAACCACCTTCCCGGTGGAGGCATCGATAAATATTAGGGAAGGAATGTTGGAGACTCTGTACTTGTTCCACAGCTTCAGCTGTAAAAGAGATTGGCAGGGGAGAGAAGAAAGGTAAACTTGGCAGCTTGAAGAGGAGAATTTTGGAGTCTTTAACATCTTTCAGACTACAGGTCAGAGCTAAGCAATGAAACAGAACTGGTGCTTTGGCAGTGAGTGTGAAGGCATCTTTCAGAGCTGCAGGACCAGCTTGGACCTTCATTGCCCACCGAGACCCTCACCATCAACACCATTCCCTCAGTACCATGGGTGAGAGCACTGTTTGTTTCACATCTCCTGCAGGCTTGCCTGCAAGTGCAGATAAAGCTTCAACTCCTGCCACATTTGCCTCTTTGCAAGTGAAAGAGGGATAATATTTACCATACTTTAAGGTCTTCCTTTAGAAGACACTGTAAGCACAAACACAATGCCACTCCCTTTGAAGCTATTTGTAAGGCTTCCCTGGCTGTTTCCTCCCCTCACACTTCAATGTTCATTAAACAAACCAGCAACCTCTGCCAACATACAGCCACACTGAAAGCAAGGCCAACACATGGGGGTATGGTTCTTCTGCAACCAGGGTTTCCCAGGTTTGTTCCCAGGAGCTGATTGATGGGTTTAACATCAGTCTTGGGCCATGTAGCCCAGCTCACCCACCCCACACTGCTGTGGGCAGAAGCCACGCAGATGCAACTGCCAGGTTTTGGGCATCCTGGTCTAGATGTTGCCTTCTGCCAGTCATCACATTTTGCAGCAAGCTCAGCTCCATGCAACATCAGTGACAGAGTGCTCTGTCATACGCTCCTGGGTTGACATTTCTCAGCACATGCCTCTGGCACAGGGTAATTTGGAGCTTAACCCATGCACAGAAGCTCACTGGGATGGAGAGGAACAAGATGACGGCAGCTGCTGGAATGGCCCAGCCTACAGATGTGGGCCGGCTGCAGCCAGAGGAGCCGGGTCTCCCCGCCATGCACAGAGGAGCTGCTGCAATCACCACATTGACTTACATTTCTCCAAGCATTTCAACCTGAACAGCCCAGCGGTGAATTATCGAACCCTTAAACAAAAGCCAAACCATAGCCGAGAGCCAGAGGAGAAGGAAATGAATCACCAAACTCTGCTCTGAAAAGCCCCTCGGGCTCTGGGTGTTTACAGCTCGCTCAGGTTTGAAGAATGAAACCCAGCCATAGGAGAAGGGCAAGAGGAGACCACCGAGAATCCCACCCAGCACCAACATGGGTTCAAGCACAAGAGCTGGAGAAACCCACACACAACATGCTGTTGCTTCCATCAGCATGTCACACAGAAACTGGACTCAAGTGTTTTTTCAGATGAAGAGGCCACAGCTCTGTGGACCACCATCCCTGATTTCCGAGTAGAGGCAATCCCATTTCCTGAATGGGAACGATCTGGGGACCAGGCAGAGGCAGGAATGGGATGCAATGTGCAGATCTCACCAGACAGCTAGCTCAAAGAGAAAGACACATCCACATTCAGATTTTAATGCCATTCTATTAGGTATTTTTTCCAACACCTTCTTATAGAAGATAGATCTGGACGAGTGGCCTCAGTCAGCCTGCTTACAAAGGGTGTCAGCAAACACTGGGGTCTGAAGGAAAGCGCTACCACTGATCTAGCACTTTATTAACCTTCATCACCTAGGACCTAGAGAGAGGCAAGGTTGTGTGTCCTGGCCACCAGCCTTCAATTTCCAATACATGGATTTTTTGAGACAAGCCAACTCATTCACAATGCTAATTCACAAACCAAATGGCCTTGGGCATGAAGAGAAAAAAATCAGACTTCATACTAAATGCAAACCAGCCCCCTCACAATGAGCACGTTCAAACCACAGAAGGTAAAATCTATTTCTGTAAAGTTTAAAGGGTGGGGAAAAGCTCTTTATAAGGATCACAGGCATTTAAGAGGGTGTTGCAAACAATGAGGAAATTACAACTAGCAATTGGATGGTTCTCTTTAAATAGTTGCTTACATTACACTTCATTTTGCCAACTTCTTTGTATACAGAAGCAGCTCCCCCGGGGCACCACGGCTGGTCCTGGCAGTTTTGCTTGGCTGGGGAAGCTGCAGGGTCTGCACTCCCGAGCCAAGAGGCTGCATCCACTCACTGTGCTCTGAGGGATGGCCTGGGACACCCCAGGTAAGGGGTAAGACCAAACCAAACCCACTGTCGCCAGAAGCACTGGAGAAAGCAGTGCATGGCTGGCTCCAATCAGGGATCTACAATCTACGGGGTCCAGAACACACGGCAGCTCTTGCCAGCAACTGGCCCTGGGTCTGCTCAGGACCTATAAGCATCAGGCCCATTGGGCTGAAATTAGACAGGTCTTGGCTGCCCAGATATCCACTGTATAGGTAATCTGCAATCCAGATACTCTGTCCCCATGAAACTGAGGGCTGCCACTTCTAACTCATCATTTGAGGGTTCACAAGAGAACGCCTCCAGCAAGCACAAAGTTAGACACGTACTGAAAGGCTGAAAAGCATCAGAAAAGGTCAACATGACTGCTGCTGCTGGGGAAGCACATCCATCACCAGCGGATGACTGAGAGCCATCCTCCGAGACTGGAATGCAATGATCACTGTATTATGCTCAGTCACACCTTGAAAGAGAAAAAGCAATCAAAATTGCCAGGTTTTACCTTTCATCTGTGCAAAAGCTGCAGCCACCACACACCACAACCCACCATCCCAGGTTATGCCAAATGTTTCAGAGCTCCATACTCTCTGAGCAATGCTTACTATTTGCTATGTATTTGCTGCCTGGATTATCACTGAAACCCATCATATGACACCAATAAGCAAACACTAGAACTGCATGTAAGATGACTGGAACTGAGCTATCATTTTAAGCCAGGGTATTAAAGGCTTGAACTGGAAATTAGTGGTCTCGATGCACTAACCATGTTAATTCTGCTGTCTGTATCGGAAAGCACACGAATGTGCTGTTTCAAGTGGGATCAGTTTGGTCTGATGATTCTCCTGTGTGCTAAGAAAGCTGAGGGGAATGAGAAACGCATGTGCTGCAGGACGAGTGCCAGGATCTACCAACATTCCCAATGCCCTGGCCCTCTTCAGCCAGACCTGGCTTTCCAAAGCCTGTCAGACACTTCTGAGTGAAACCTGATGGCTCCACTTACTGCAGGTCTGACCTGAACAAGCAGAACCTTGTTAGGAAATGGGCTCATTCATTTCAGCTGGGCTTTTTGGAGAAGATAGCTCACTACTGGATTCCCACACCACACCACTAATTTGCAGCTGAACTGCAGCTTCCAGGAAAGACGTATGACCACCAAAAGCCTCTGGACCCAGGATGACATGACCCGTCTTGTGGCAAACTACTGCACCAGTTGTTTTTTCTCAGAGTAAATTGCTAAGGGTTTGTACACACACAGGTTCTGGAAAGGAGGCAAGCTCCTCATAGAATCACAGAATGGGTTAGGCTGGAAGCTCATCCAGTTCCAACGCCCTGCCACAGGCAGGGACACCTTCCATTAGACCAGGTTGCTCCAAGGCCTGTCCAGCCCGGTCTCAAATGCTGCCAGGGATGGGGCAGCCATGGCTTTTTTGGGCACCCTGTGCTAGCGCCTCAGCACCCTCATAGCAAAGAATTTCTTCCCCATGTCCAGTTACTCCTCAGTCCTGCTCAGCATACATCTGCTGGTTCTGGTCCACAGAGAAAGTAAAGCCCAGGAGGCAAAAAACAACCCTTGTACAAGTACCTGCAGAGCCACTCACCTTGCAAAGGATCCTGTGTCTGACAGGGCGTGGGATGCAGAAAGCAAATTACAAGTTGGTCTCAAACCACAGATGACAGGATGACAGTCAGGCAGCAGGGCAGAGCGCTGCCTCAGCAACTTTTCGAAGCTGCTTTTCCTGCCGTGAAGAGGATGACATAGAAATAACATACTCCACACTCTAAGGATTTGATCATCCATTTAAGGAGGGGATCTCTGCTCTGCTTCCCAACAGCTGTTGCAAATCCATGGGATCAAGCCAAAGCTAACACAGATGTAGAAATAATCTACAGACTATTCAGCCCAAAAGCAGCTGATCCTCTTGGAGCACCCCTCGCTCCTGGTTCAGGCTGCATGCCTGCTAACTCAGTGCACACTTCAGGATGCCCGCTGGAGAAGAAGCAAGGAAATACAGCCCCTTGCAAGATGCCATACAGGCTGATGAGCTTCACAGAAAGCTCCCTGGCTCCTGTGCAGGTGGTTAAGTACAGCAGTCCAGTGGAAGAAACAGAGTCACCAGATTCCTCCAGTAATCTTACCCCTACACAAAGCATCACCACGCTGTCCTGGAGGACCTGGTAACCGCTGTGCAGCAGCCCTCGGCATCAGTCGCAGAGCTGCTCTCTGCACTGGTGACTGGGAAAAGCCTGGCTGAGATGGATGCTGGACAGAAGTCTGCACACAGCCACAGGAACTTTTCCAGATCAAGGTGTCAGACAAGAGGTCTCCCCGGCCGCCCATGGCTCTTTCTGCGCAGGGCTGGCACCCGGCCAGGGTGGATGAAATCCCCTCCTTGTTCTGTGTGTACTGGTAGGGAAGGGATCCCCTACTTCTACCAGCTGCCAGGCGCTATTTTCAGTTGTGCTGCCTGATTTATCAGCCCTGGTCACATTTACCTACTAATGTAAATCCTGAGATGCGGCACTTAACACTGGCAAAGATAAAGCACAACTGCTTGCAGCGAAATGAACCCTGGTCAGCGAGAAGAGGTCCTCCAGCCTTGTCAAGGGCTGCGTTTCACTGCTGTTGTGTGAGCCCAGACCATAAAAGCTCTCACGCTTCCATCTTCCATAGGACACAGAGCTGCCTCGGCCTGGGCAACTCAGAGGGCAAACACTGCTCATCTTGCAGCCCATACTTCCAGCAACAGCCAGACAAAGCTGGTTTAAAAACTCAGAAGCAGATCCCTCAGCAATAATTCACATGTTCCCGCTGAAGAGAGCTGCTGCTTTCTGCTAAATGAAATGCAAAGCCTCTTTTCTTCTAGAAAACCATCCCTGGACACAACACCCCCAGGGTCTGGACAATTCCTCCAGTGAGACATTGGAAAGACCCCATTTTCCAACAGCCCCATGAGTGCCTATGCAAGAGCGCAGCAGGGTTTCCATTATAGACACAAGCTCAGCTCTTGCTAGTCTTTCATTCCAGAGCCATAGGCTGAAACATGAAGTCTGCCTGAGGAACACACGGGCAGTGCTCAGATAGAAAACCACCCCTGATCCAGGGCCATAGGGACCCACAGAGCTCACTGCCCAGCTCCGCCTCCAACTCTGCCACACAGACTGGCTCCGGGCTGGTGAGACATCCATGGTCATCCCACTGCTCCTCTCCCACAGTCCAGCACTGCGGGGAACCTCTCTGTCCTCACTCACTAATATTAAACTGCAGCTTTTACATCGTGTCTTAAAGGGTTTACAAGCACCCGGGGCCACGCAGGCTCTGCAGACAACAGGCACAAAGCTGCAGCACAGGCTGCTCCCTTGCCCTGTCGATTGAAATCTAGTTCACGCCTGTCCCTGTGATTCAAGCTCAGCTTGGGCGAAGGCTCCTCTTCCAGCCCTCCCTTGCTGCTCCTTTCCCTTCGTGCATAAGGGAACCCCCTCAGCAGAAGGGGAAAGCGGTGTGGAAATGACACACAACCAAATAGCAGGGGGAGGCATAAAGGGCAGATGGTGCACGCCAAGGCCTGACTTTGTGACATGGAGGAGACCGAGTTAGGCTTGGGATAAATTAGTGTCTATCGTGCTGCTGTTTCTCTCTGAAAACAAATCAAAATCTAATTACAAAACACACTGGTAAGAGAGATGTCCGCTCTGAGAACATTAATGAGCTGACGTGGGAGGATTTGGAATTGCAATAAATAAGACTGATGCGAACAGCTGAGACTGACAGCACAGGCCACTCCATTACCATTTCCTTCTGATCCCACGCTGTCTGTGATGCGAGAAAGTCCAGTTAAACACAACCCTAGGACCAGTTTTCCCCCAGCACTCAGCCTGCAGAGCCAGTTGTAGATGCTCCCCCAGAATAAAACAAATCAAGCCACAGGTCCTGCTTGTCACCTCCATCCTTTCCTTGGTGCAGCTGCATGTTGAGAGCCTGGCACAGCCCCACAGCTGGAGGGAGGGAGAGCAGGGGAGACCCTGGCAGGAGCCAGACTGCAACCCTGGGCTTTTGTTCTTCCCAACCATGAAACACAACAGCAAAAGCTTTGGAGCTGAAGCGGAAGGAAATCCTCTCTGTGGGGTTCTCTGGCAAGGCGGCCACTGGCGGAGGGCTGCTCTTTGTTCCCCTGAGGAGCCCCACAGCCAAAGCCCCAGGGTGAGGGGCCTGGGCCAGCCCTCCTGTCCCCATCACTTCTGCCCACTTTCCTCCTCTTACCGCCCTGGTCGCCAGCACTGGCACCACTGATCTTTGAGATTTCCCAGGCTAAGCCCTCCACCGACTGCGAGCTGAGCATTTCATCTGAGGGCAAAGCATCATATGCCTGGCTCAGAGCACCGGCTGCCTCGTCTCCCCCTGATGATGCACATGCAGGCTGACAGGCTGGGTCCTCCGCAGCCCACATCTGATAGGAAAACATTTAATTTGAGCAGAACTGAAGAGTGGTTAACATGATCTATGGAGAGCAAAGCCCTAGGGCCCAAAGCAAATACGGGAGGTGGCCTGGTTGTTTTACACACACAAGTTTCCAGAGGCACTGGGCTGGCAGCACGGTTTGATCTCAGGATCAGGGCAAAGTAGCATTTGTCTAAACATACAGATAACAACCCAGGCAGCAAATCATGCAGGGAGGATGCTACAAGACAGGCTGATCTATCAACACTACAAGGATGTCTTTCATAAACCTCTTTTTTTCAAGGTGCTCCTCAAAGTGTACTGAACAGTCCAGAAACAATGCAGAATTTAGGGGTGCATCACTGTAACAAGGACTAAGAAATACACCTCCATTCATTTCCAAATATTCCGTAAATCATTTCTTCTCCCTGTGGTTCTGCTTTGAGCCAAGCACTCCCCCTTTGCCTCAGGAGAATGGGGGCCCAAGGCCTGCACTAAGATGGGTGCAGAGCCCAGGGAGTCTGCCTGCACCTCCAACCCACCTTCTGTTACCTGTTTTCACTGGTGTTTTTTCATGCTTTCCTGCCCAGTAAGAGAGCAAAACAAACACAGAAAGAGCAGTGAGGACGGAGGGAGTTAAAGTGTTTGTGGGAAAAATGTAAGACATATGTAGAAGTGTATCATACATACATGGCCCCTATAAATTATGCCCCCAGATGACTAGCACTAAGTAAGAAATAGCTATGTAAACAAAAGGTAATGAGAAAAAATAATAATTTGCCTCTCTCTATGGGGAAGGGATATTTTTCCATCTGTTTATAGGAAAGGCAAGGGGAAGAGGGGTGGCAGTCTGGGACGCTGAATCAAAGTTCAGGATCTCTCTTGGTCCCAAGTCTCATCTGTCACTGGAAGCAGGAGGCTGCCAGAACGCTCACACATCACAGCCTGGGTTTCCTACCCACTGCCTTTGCTTTTGCTGCTACCGTTCACTTGAAGGCAGCTGCATTCAAGCCCTGGTAGTAATCTCGAGGTCAACCCCCTTGCAATCCTGGATCATTAAGAAACAAACACTTCTGAAAAGCTCTGATTTTAGATAGAGTTCCCACCAAACACAAAAGCCTTTGAAATCTGCAGGGAAACGTGGACTGTTTTTCTTGTTTAATGCATACAATGAGGTGTTAGTGTGATTTCTGTTTTGTTTTCAGCAGTTAATCCAAAAGGGAACTTTACACAATCACACCAACAAAATGCTGGAAAACAACAGAGTATTTGTTAGCACTGTAACACATCCAGGGGCTTCAGGATGCCTCATGAGCAGTGACCTCTCTGGCACACACCAACACATCCCCAGACCAGGAAGCTGGGGGACCCTTGTGAAACTACCAAGAAATGTGCTTGTGCCCACTGCTGCTGATGCACCCACTGGATGGGAAACCTCATTATGTGGTGTCTGAAATGCAACAGCTCATGCATAGCATCACTGCAGACACTTCATTACAACAACCTCCCCTCAACACAGCACTTGCATCACTGCAAATACTCAGACTATTTAAAAGCAACTACCTTCCTCCCGTCGATCTCAGGAGAGGGTGCACTGGTTGCTCTGGCCCTCCCTACACCCACATCCAGCTCAGCGTCTCGGAGCTGACAGTACTGCATCTCAGTCTGGCAGCACTCCTGGTCTGCAACCCAAGGAGGATTTTAACGCAAAGGTTACACAGCTGCAGAGCTAAAAAGGCCATAACCACAGCCCCAGCGCCTGCCTGCAGCCCACGCTGCCGGGGCAGCTCTGGGCTTTCCATGTAACATAGGCAACAGGCTCTGCTCGCAGCTTGGAAGGGCAGAGCAGCTCAAGGGATTCGCTCTGTAACTGCACTCAGGTCAGAATACACTGGGAACTAACCAGATCCAGGTGCTCTCAGGCTCCAGCTGGGAAGAGCAATCCCCGCCAGCGACAGCACTCAGCTTCTCCTTGGCTCTTGGGGTGCAATAGGGCTCCACAGCCTGTGCTGACCCACCACAGCCTCAGTGCTCACAGGGACTTATCTAGGAGTCATAAAGTCCATCCTGTGCAAACATCCCACCACTGAAACTATTCCAGGCTAAACCACCAGTTAATGAGGATGTGCTTTCAGGGCCTCTGTGTCCTCTTCACACACCTCACTATCAAGCTGAGACCTGGAAATGCAGCAGCCTGAGCCAGCAACACTGCGTGCCCTGCAGGGAAGACCATCAACCTGACTTATGACACAGGAAAGACAGATGTAACGGGTCAGGCTCCTGGAAAACATTCTCCCGCTGAGCATTTATCCTCTTCCTCCTGCTCCCCAAACCAACACAGCCTCTTGGCCCAAAGGCTGCAAGGGCTGCAAACATAAACCCGCCTGACATCGAGCCACCAACCTCTAAACACGAAAACATCGCTGGGAGTGCAATTCATCAGAGGAGGGAAGGGAGGAATAACCAGGGCCGAGGGGAGGTAGGGTTTACAGCACACATATGGTGGGCCAGGTGCAGGGCAGGCGAGGGAACCCAATCCATCCCGTGAAACCCAGCACCAAGACACAAGAGGCCCTGGCTCCAGAGCCACTGACAGGGCAGGAATGAGACACCAGGCTGGGGTCCCTCTTCTCTATTTTAAGGCTTGAGCAGTGTGTCTCGTGACTGCAGAACCAATTAAGAAGACCAACAGGGACAATGATAAATCAGTAGCAAGGTCAAAAGCTCCAGCTCCATGCTGACTTGACTGACAGAAGTCACCAAATACATAGTTTCTCAAAGGGGTGAGAGCCCATGAGTCAGCACACGGATAAAATACAGCACTGGAAAGACAGGACCGACCCCTGGTGTGAGCGAGGCTGAGGCATGGCATCCCTCCTGCAGCCGCAGCAAAATGAGAGGCTGCTGCCAGGAACTGATGACAACATGAATCCCATGGGAATGTTCAAAATGTCAGATAAGATGCAGCATATTAATTCCCTCTGCTGACAGTCAGCCCCAGCTGGAGGGGGAGGCTCAGGGATCGCAGGCTTCAGTGAGCCAAGGATGCCCAGAGCCCACTCTGCTGTCAAGGCTTCAAGTCAGTGGCGAACCAGGAGATAACACAGAGGACTGATTTGGGGTGATTTTTGGCTGATTCTTTTTGGTGATTTTTGGCTGACTCTTTATGGTGAGAATAAGGGAGATTCTGTGCAAAAGGAAGAGCCAACCATGTGTTCTATAAAACACTGAAGACTGCTGTGTACTGGCAGGGACCTTCCTCAGATGTGGCTGTATTTTAGCTGTTACTATATTCAGAGTTTGTAAAACTGCTCTGCAATGATAAAAAACACTAGAGAAACAGTTATTAAAACGGTTTCCAGGAAATTGATCCATGGAGATGGAGAAAAACTGGTGTCCTTACGAGAGCTTCAACTAAAGAAAGACTAAAGTTAAGAAGGAAGTTCTGCTTCCTTGTCCTTTTAGTGATAAAAAGGAGCTGCATCAGGGGTTTATTTGATTCTGCAATATACAAACCAACCATCAGTTGCTTCCTCAGAAGCCTGAGCTGAGACGAGCAGAAAATCCCCTTCGAGTCATCTGGAGTTGAAGGCTTTCTGCCTTTGTCAAGATCTGGATCTGTGTTCTTGTTTTATTCTGTTGCCTTCCGCGATTACTGACAGTGCAGAAGTAGATCCCAGGCTATCAAAATGCACACTGCAGGAACAGAGATTTTATCCAGGAAAAGAGCACAAAGCACCGTGGGAACACCGTGTGCCTTCCCATCTCCACTCCAGCCTCAGTGCTAAGAAGCACGGTGCTGGGAGGTGGACAAGCCACGGGAAACACAAGTAAATCATCTGTTTGTGTCCAAGTGGCTTTTTCCAAGGATCTGCCATGAAGTTACAGGCTCAGTCACCCGTTCCCCACCCTGGGTCAGAACTGATTAAATGCAGCCACCGAGTCAAACTCCAACACACTCATCTCATTTGGCAGCCCTGTGGTTCGGGCTGTGAGCTCCAAGCTTCCCCCCTCCCCTCCCCCCCCACCTCCTTCTTGTTCAATTATCTTGCTTCATCTTTATTCCGTTTCCAGGAACACTTAGCAACAGGCTCTTGCAATCAGCCACCGGCAGGCAGGGATCTGAGGAGGAGACTGCAGTTCTGATGACCTTTTACTATAGCCATGCAAATTTTAAAGAAACTATGCGAACAATTTGCCTTTTAAGTATCCTCCGGTTACTTTCTCTAGGATCTAATTCTTCTCCCCTCACAGCCATCAGAAACATCAGATTTCACGATTTTACAATAATGAGAACAAAACCTGCAGTTTAATTCCAGCCTGCTTTCTGGAGGTTTTTTTCTCTGTATCTCATGCAGTGTGCAAACCCCAAAAAGGGCAAAAATTGACCTGTGACATCTACCTTAGTCTGCTTGGACACTGCATGTTCACCCTGCCAAAAGCCAAATGTGGGCTTTGGGGAGTGCTCCTGCAACCAGTCAAGCTCTTCTTGAGATGGACAAGATGTTGCCGCTTCTGCTGGCAAGTAGCTTTTATGGATCACCATCAGAAACTCTCATTCCAGGACAGCTGAAGGGTATGCCAGGAGTCAAACACGGCCACAGCATCCCAAGGAAAACATACCAGTTGTGATCATGGTAATTAAAGCTTATCAACCTGGGCAGCAAATAAGAGAGCTGGTGCAGTGGTTAAAGACCCTCATTCCTACGGGACTCACTGCGGTGACACAGGTAGAGGTCCTGCCAAATCCAGGGTCTTTGGCAAGCAACTCAGTCTCTCCCAGGGCCTCTCCACCTCCAAAACAGCAAACCAGCCACCATTAGGTGGGCAGTATTGACACCCCTACAGATGGACACATGTAAATAACAAGCCTGGGTTTGGCAAACCACAGCAGCAAACTCACAGCGACCATTTTTATATTCACTTCGATGGATGCTGGCAGCTGAGAAGTGACCAGGCAGCGGCCCTGCATTTTCATCAAATCCCCAATCTTTCCAGCACTTTCCTGCCGCTCAGTAACTCTTCCACATACACAAACAAGTTCGGAGACGCCCAGAAAACGTACACCAGGACAGCCTGAGCAGCTGGCAGAGCACAGGGGCGTTACTGCATTTAAGTTCTTCCTTCTCAAAATGAATGCTTACTGTTTGGAATAGAAAAACCCTGTATTTCTTGCAGACAGTAGAAGCGGGAGGGAGGGAATGCGTGAATACCAAGGTACCAAGGCGGCTCCCTTCTGCTTTCTGAGTGGTGCTCATAAACAGGGAAATGATTTGTAGTGCCTTATTCTATGGAAAAAAAAAAAATCAAGGCTCACAGATCCTCAACACTTCAAATGATCTTAAAAGTACAATCTACTTCTTTTTGTCTTTACAAAATGAAAAGTCTGAATAAGCATGTCATTGATCCGATTGCTGGGAACAGCATCTGGAACATCCGTCTCTCACAGAGACTGCAGAAGCTGCAGGAGAGCTCAAAGCAGCCAAGGCTGCCCTTGAACCAGATGCTGCTCGCTCTTGCAGAAACGCCTGTGGATCTGTGTGAAAATGATTAAGCAAAATTACTCCCTCTTTTTTCAACTTTGTAACTCAAAACTGGTTTCTCTCAAAGGGCAGATGCTCAATACATACCCCACAGCACATCGAAGGGCAGGACAGGCAGGAAGGCAACCACCCTGCCATGCACCAGAGAGCCGCTGCCCAGCCCCCTACCCAACCTGCATGCACCCACCATCTCCTTCCCCATCCGAAACTTCCGGCTCAGGGTTAAGAGCCAAGGGAGTAAAAATGCCTTTTCAAGCTTCGTGACTCACCTCCAGCTATTGCAGCTCCCCAGGGAACCCCATTCACTGGATACAAAGCTGAGCATTTCTCATAGGCTCCATTCCCAGCAGAGCCTGAATGTTCAAAGCAGAACAGGAGGGACCAGCCATCCCTGCCTGCGCTGGGATCCAGCCAGCATCTTCAAACGCTCATTAGCAAAATGACAACATTAAGAGAGCACTGTGCAAGGTGCCAGGAGCCTCTCAGTCATCCATGAGAGGCTGGCAGGAGAAGGAGGACTTGCCAAGGCAGGGCTGCTTCAAGGGAGGACCAGAAGCTGCTGTAGGGCAGAACAGAGCCAGCCCCACTCCTCCTCTGCCCCAGCACTGCAGCTTCATCTCTGCCATACAAAGTGAAGTCCTAATTACACTGTACACGGGTGCCAAAAGGCAACAGCTTCTGCCCTACCTCAAAAAGGGCTTTTTTCTTATGAACAGGGCAAAATATTGGAGATTCAACACAACCATTTCCCCTACTCAAGGGTCTTGCATTTTCAACCCTGCAGGCACTTCTGGTGATGAACTAACTCCACTTAATTCACTAAATACCTAAAGCATGGTTATGTTGCAGTACACATGCACAACCCACATGAGTGCAGTGCCTTTACCACCACAGACATCAGCACAAAAATCCCACTTTCCAGCAGTACACCCCTCCTGTACCTTTCCATAATGGGATTAATATTGTTCAAAGTTTCCTGGAAACTTCTTGCAGATTTGGAATCTGGGATGAAGATGAGGTAACTCCTGTTTGGTGAACACTTGCACAAAGAATGACAAATGAAGACCCTGAAATCCCAAAGGCTGAACCTAAACACCATGCTGCCTCTTACCCAAAGCCTCCTTCGTCCTTTCTTTACTCTTAAACTCTAGTGGATGATGCTTGGATCTAAAACTCCTGGGTTTTGGATCTGTGCCAGCTTTAGCAAACACCCAGCAGCAGCAGAGGGATGTGACCTTAGGGGCACCAAAGCCTGTGCATTCAATGCCACACCTAATGCAAACCCCTGCCCTCAGAGGTGAAGAGCAAGTGATCGATGAGAAGCCTCATCCTCAGGGCCTACTTCACTGTGCTCTAGTTCAAAGATCTCAAAAAACTCAAGGCAATCAGTCACCAGCTCAGATATTTAAGTAGGAGTTTGGGGAAGGGTGCATAGGAAGCAGGAAGCATGAAACCAACTTCATCCAAGATTCAAGGAGAAAAGTGGACTCCTATTTAACAGCTTCTTTCAGGCAGCCCACTGCATCATGCATCTCTATCCTTGGCCACCAAGAGATGAAAACAACTAATTTATACTCATTCCCTCCTCTTCCTGAGAAGTTACAAGAAATGAAACTAAAGCAAAGATCAATGTTATACCCCTTCTCAGACAATCTCCGCCTGACCTGGACTTTCTCAGCATCCCTTTTATCTAGCAGAGTGTTTTGGCTAAAGCTTTGCAGAGGAAAGCCATGTGAGCAAGCTAGTTAAAAACCTGGTACTTTCATGCTTGTACAGCCAGCTAAGTAGCACACTACAAAGCCTTTTATTCCAAGTCTCTGCTAGCATAGTGAAATTATAGAAAACACACAGGAATTAGGATGCACAGAGAAAAAAACCCAACAAAAACCCAAACCTCAATTCCCTAGGTGAAAAATAAGGGCTCAGAAACACAGGACTTTAAGAAAAGTCTGCACAAAAATCATCCCAAGATTAGGGGGCAATTTGTATTAAAAGGGGAGAGCAAAACCATCTGAAGATGCAGACAGTCTCCCTGCTCATCATTTCCAAAAATTAACCAGGTCCAGAGGTGGAGACAAGAGATCCCCCAAAGGCATCTCTTCTCCCAAATACCTGTAGTTCCAGGAAAAGTAATCTCAAACAAGTACCTATGTGCTGGTGACCAGTGCAAGTAGCTACAAGCATGAGAAGAGATGTTCTTCCCAGTCACAGAGGTACAATATAGGCACCAAGCAACGATTTGACGTCAACGGGGCACGTCAAAGAACAACCCGAGTCCCCAGGTCCCATCAGAGTTCACACGCTGCATTGTGTTGGTTTACATACTGTGTATGAAAGAGCCAGGAAAAATCCATCTTCTTTGTCATAACAAAGCTTAAGGTAAACAAAAAGGCAAGGCCACACGTATTACCCAATCAAACAGGCATGTAAAAGGAGAAAGAATGCACTGACCATACGCTTGCTCCTGATTTTTGCTGTTCCTCAGAAGCACACAGGCTGTGTTAAGCCCTGCACAAAGGAGAAGCAGGAAGCTCCCCCTGCTCCAAGAACAAACCTTCTGCTTCTGAATAAAAAGCAAGAACTTTGTAAGAGAAATCAGTGTTTCACAGTCTTTGCATTGTTCTCCCCCACCATGTAGAAGGCAAGGAGCATACCCTGTCATCCCTGTAGACACACACATCCCAGGGGCTAGGCAGCTGGAATAAACACCCAAAGCCAGGAAATTCCCATGCTTGTAGAAACCAAACCAGAGGCAGCTGATTTTTAAAGAAGTCTAAAATAGAAGGGAAAAGCGCTTCTCGGGTAAGCTCTTGCTGTTCAGTTTGCTGAAGGACATCAGGACAATCTGAGCCAGCAACTCCACTGAACAATTCCAAGCTCTGTCTGGCATGCTGGCACCCAGCCTGTGCCTCTACTCTCGTGCCAACAGGGACATCCAAATACATGGGACCTGAGTTTTTGAAGACATGAAGCAGGAGAGAAAGACTTCTACAGAAAGATGCTTCTACAAGTAGCATAAAATAATTAATACTTTCCAAGTCTGCACCTGCACGAGTCCCACATTCTGTTCTGAATCCCAGGAAATCAACAGGTGGCAAATCATTAAAGCTTCAAAAACACTATTTCAGATCTGCAAGCTAAAGTAACTTGCCACATCCCCTTTTCCCCCCTCTGCAGGTCTAAAGGAGGGCCACAGGGAAGATTTAGTATGTGAAGCATTGGGTTGTGGTTACCTTTGACTCAATTCACAAGAATATTACAACGTATTCCCCAAGGGAGTCCATAAATAGCAAAGGATTCTGCTTTAATCCCCTATCTATTCTTATCTTAATAATATGGCACTTGGAAAAGTGCTGCCAAAACACAGATTTACGGCAAAGCTGAGAGTTTGCATGGCCAACATATGCTCTAAAAGCTCTGTATTCTGAAGAATAAATAAAAGTCTCTTCTAGGATATAGATGGCTTTTCAGTTACTGAAGCTTCATGCAGATACAAACCTATTGTCAGGATTACTGGCACCCTCTCTTACCCCAGGTGAAAGCCATGTTTATACTGACCTTCCTCAACACTAAAATCAACTGCTTTCATTGGGTATTCCTGCTGGTACCACCACCAGAGTCTTCTGCTTGCTCCTCATTTCTTTACTAATACATTATATTATCTATCAGCTATTACCTTCCAGACCAGCTTCACACTTCTCTGCTGACAGTGACCACCATCAAAAGGAAATGAACTATAAAAACTTGCTGAACAAAAGGAAAAGGACTACTAAAAGTACAGCTGATGAGTGCTACACTCATCACTGCCACACTGGAGACACAAGGGCCTTGCATGCTCTTAAAAGCTCCTGGGAGAATCATGTATTTAAAAAAGCCCCACAAATCCAAACAGCAGCAGCTCTGCAGACAACTTAGTGCTGCTGAAACTTACTTTTTGTAATGGAAATGCTGAGAAGCACCTTAATAACAGAGTCACTGTAACAGCATGTGGCTGTGAGGGGCTGTGCACAGCCTCCTGCCCACCCCAGCAAAGCTGTTTTTCCGGGGCTAACAGCCATCCTGGATCACAGCCACTCCTGGGCAAGACAGGGCAGTTTGGAGAGGCTGTGCTCAGTGTTTCATGGAAGGGAGGATGCCAGCATCTGTGAGGCACGCCTCAGTGGCACAGCAGTGCACATAGATGCTCCTCTTCCTGCCTGCAACCTGCACCGGCAGGTCAGAGAGGGAGAACAGCAGCAGCGGAAGCACAGTGAGGTTGTACTACAAAAGAAATCCTGGTAAGAAATAAGGGGAAGGTCGGGATCAAAAGGATGATGCTACACCCTGAAAAATCATGCTCTGCTTTGCGAGCCATATCACAAAACCAGGAACAAAAGTGGAAAGGGAAGCAGAACAGACACAAGTGGGTGCAAAGTGCAAGCAAATACATTTTGCCCAGCTGAAATGTCAACGCATCCATTCCCAGAGGCACCAGGTAGGGCTGTTTCCTACTCATATTCCCCAGGTGTACTTTTAAATCGCTCACTGACAGGGCTGCCAGACACCTCCCTTGGGAGCAAAGGCACATATCCTGCCTGCTGCAGTAGAGCAGAGCAGCTCAGCACAGCAGCAGGGCCAGGGAGGTGCACACAGGTTACAAAAAGAAATACAAAGTCGTTTCCTACAAAGGAGAAATGCTGTATCCTTGCTGAATCGCTATTGTTGGCTACGCACCCTTTGGATACTGGCTACTTGCAGGCAAAGCACAAAGCTAAGGATGCTTGGTTAAAACCCCCAGGCAGATACTATGATTCTATTAAAAAGAAAAAACAACTGGCATTAATTCTAAAAACTTCCCACCACTGGGACTGGGATTCCAAACCAGCACTGGGCAGAGAGGCCAAAACACACTCAGAGCAGACGCCTGCAAAAGACTCCAAGGGAAATTAGTTATGTGGGTTTTATAATAAAAATAAAATAAACCCCAACGTTTATAAAGGAAAAAAAAAAAGAGGCAGATTCCCTAGGAGGGAGTGCTGTAAACACCCTCTGTGGGTGTTTCCTGAGGTGGCAGGGAAGGGGCTGCTTTGCCCCTACTCAAACCAGAGCCGCACCAGCTCCCAGGCTGGTGCCAGCTCTCCTGTGACAGTGCAAAGGGAAGTCCTCATCCATCCTCTGCTAAACCATCAGCTTCAGAGAGGTGTGGGCAGGGTGGGAAGAGCTTCTGGGCTTCCACCACTGCTTCTCCCATCACCACCCTCTCCAGACAAGGACACGGTAGGCTAATGCTGGATTAACAGAAAGCCCTGCCTTCCCTTCTTTTTGTGCGCTAAAGTCAGCCTTATACATCAACTTTTTTTCCTAAGTAATTTTTTTGTAGCTGACTCACATGGAACTTCTGCCAGGAATTTCCGTAATTAGTGAATTAGAGCAAGGTTTTGCCTGTGCATGCCTGACAACATCTGCTGACTGAAGCGAGCCCTGTTCAGAACCTTGCACAGCCCTGGAAGAGCATGGCTGAGCACAGCCTTTCCAACAACACAGCCGATCGGGCTCTTCTTGCCAGGCTGATACAAAACGTGCTGCTCCTCCTGCAGAGAGCTTTGCAGCTCCTAATCCATGTTTTAAGAGGAAGAAGATAAGCCGGAACAAAGTCTAAAGGGTTCTGGAGGAGGAAGAGGGACACTAGCTGCCTCTTCGTTTCACAAACCTCTTGCTGGAGCATCCCTGTGACAGCATCTGCAGCTATGTGCCTCTCCATCAAGCTGCACAGCTGCAAAGCCATTGTGCATCATATCTTCCATAGAGACAGACAACAGTATAGAGTTCCACAACACCACAGGAAAAATAACTTCCTCAACCTCTTTATTTGATGGACACAGGAGCTATTTTGCAAGTGAGGCTCCAACACACAAGTGGTCCAACCTAAAGATCTAACACAACCCACATTAAGATAAGCCAAAGCAGACATCTGGCACTAGCAGCCTAAACTACACACAGAGCCCTTCCTGAATGATGCAGAAAGCTCCCACTTTCTGCTACAGGTCAGAAATAAAAACTACTTACTACCTTCAGGATAGAGCCATTCAACCCTCTCCTCATTAGGTTTGCTAGAGAGCAATGCCTGTACCCTCTGCACAGAACCCCTTACTCACCCAGTCCTGTAATTTATACCATATTACATCTGAAGAGCTGCATTATGAAAATATTACAGTTGCCAAGCCCTGAAAAGCTGGGATGTGCTGGAAATAAGTCTTCTCTGTAGCTTTCATCTGGTCCACTTGCGTAGGGTCTTTATAGCACGGCCACATACCACGTGTGCATATAGCCCTGATGTACTGAGAATAGAAGATGGTCAACAAGCAAGGAATTACTCAGTTTTGGTTTTCAACTGGCTGTTCATGCACAGAACTCTGCTTTGTTCACACTTCTTGTGTGCTACTCTAAGGCAAAACTGAAGGCATCTTGCCACTGCAGACTGGGATACTTCTCAAACAACAGTGAATTTGTTTTCATAAAATCCTAGAGAACTCCATGCACAGCACCTCTAGTTTATAGCTGAAGAAAACAGGTACAGAGAAGCTCTGGGCATCCATTTCCAGA
The DNA here is from genome assembly GCA_039877255.1 of Loriculus beryllinus. NCBI lineage: Eukaryota > Metazoa > Chordata > Aves > Psittaciformes > Psittacidae > Loriculus > Loriculus beryllinus. The sequence goes on from JBCJKH010056531.1 coordinate 24,096, forward strand.
ATGAGCCTACCACTCCAGTTTTAAAAAATAAACAGCACTGAGCACTGTTTTACATGTTTGACATGCAGCTTCCCGTGAGATAATCTGCAGCAGAAGCACTCGGCACTTCTGCAATTCAACCCTCAGCCTGGGGACCCAGGAAATCAAGTCACTCATTGTTGCATGAAAAGCAATTTACCCACTGCCATACATGAGCCCTGCGGCAGATGCAGAGCAGGAATGCTGTTTCCTTAACCATCGCTTTACCCCTGCTAATTTTTCATGACTTGCCTCACTCCCTTCCCTCCAAACCCTGCATCATGCAGGGCAGGGGTCCTATGGTCCTACACAACCTCTGAGAGCAGAAGCGCCATGGAAAAACCGTATGTGATCCCATAATTAGAAACTGCATCGTAACACATACAGGGGGCTGAATTAAGGTTGCAAAGGAATACTGTAAATTAGATGCACATTTCTTGTTCCATTTTACTGCCTTTTTTTTCTTTCTTGCCCTCCCCCCTATTGGGCTTTGGCTGCACTTCAGATTAAGCTCCTAATAAGGGTTGGAATTGGACAAGATTTTTCAGCCCATCAGATTGCAGCCTTCCAAGCCACTGAACTGAGATTCAAGCTGAACTTGAATTTTCAATAGTTTGGCCTAAAGGCAAGGGTGTTAACAACAGACCTGCCAACACCTTCTCTATGAGAAACGTCTGAAATCACGTCTGCACATCAAATGCTGCTCAGGCTCTGGTAGACAAAAGCCACAAAGCTAACATCTCAAATCCACCACTAACTTGCTCCGCCAGTTCTCCTCTCAGTGAAGCTCACACATTTTCTCTGAAAATGCAGCAAACCTCTATATTCTCTCTAGGAAAATGGGGTTTCCCCCAACAACCTGAAAACCTGTAGTAGTTTCATTGTGACAAGGATAAGGAGAGATCAGGTAAACCAGGTGGATGGGTAGGAAGCAGACACACACCAGTTCACCAAACATGGTCTACTTCGATGATACGTACCATGAAGATTAATGATACCACAGTGAAATGCATGGAGGAGCAATCAGAAAACAGTCTGTGCTGTAGCCAGCTCCTCCTACAAGAAGAAACTATGCTTGGGCTTGCTTTTCCTTCCTAAACTTTTTTTTCAGTTCTAACAAACTATTTTTATTAATCTATACAATAGAATTCTACAAGTTAACTTGAACTCCAAAGCAAGAAAGATATGATAAAACTGGAACACGTTCCCTGTGCCACAGAAAGCAGCCTGTGCCCAAGCAGAGGGCATAGCTGCAGGAAGCAGGAGGATGGGTTTCCTCTCCCATCTCCCCTCCTTATGAACTGCATCCTGCCTTACGGTACCTGGCAGAGCAAAGGGGCCACCAAAAGCAGGACCTGCTGCAGGCTCCAGCCTGGGCAGACCCCAAACCACCCCAATTTTGAAGCTATCCTTGCTCTGATATAGTTTTTTTATTTCGTGGTTTTTTGTTGTTGTGGGGTTTTGTTTTGTTTTTTAGCTAAAACCTCTGACTTCAGCAGTCTTCACTAAGGCAAATCCTGCCTAAATGTACAAACCTAAAGCACACCAGGCACCTGAGCCTTTCACCTTCAGATCACTGCATTGGTGGAGGAGGGCTTTAACCGAGACCTCTGCCAGCACCCTAAATAAGACTTTGATTTGGGTGGTTTTAAATGTTGAAGTCTATTTTCTCGAAGACATGAACGTTTCAGCTTCCCTGCCACCAACATCTTTTCTATGTGATATTTCTAGCATGGTGGGGCTGAAGAGAGCCATGGCCATCTACTGTTGCCAGGGCTGGATGCAGCCAGGCAGCATTGGGAAGGTGTTCTTCTCCCTTTGATGACAAACAGTAGAGAAAAGTAAGATGGTTTCTTGAAGTGCATCCAAGGGAAAGTAACCCTGCTAGAGTGCCTGGCAGGGCATCAACAGCAATGGCAACTTCAGCTTTCAAAGAACAGAAATAAAACTGGAGAAGGGGGTGGGGATATCCTGCAGGAGCCAAGGTGCCACTAATCTCATGGATTGTTTTACAAACTCCAGCTACTCTCCAATGAAATTATATCTTCTGCAGAAAAATCATCTGGCTCCAACCTCTTCTGCTAAGTGGAGCATAAACAGACTGGAGCAGAGCTCATACCTGAGCAGCAATCAGGCTTGGACAGGCTGCGACAGGGAGGAGAGCAAAAGGATGGCAGCCAGGCCACTGGGAATTTGCTCTTCTCAGACGGCTGCTGTGGAATCTTTGAACCCCACCAAGCAAACAAGGCTCTCCCAACACAACAGGCAAGAGCTGGTTGAGCTGGCACAGTGCCTCTGCTCACTGTGAGGAGAAGGAGAGCACAGGAGGGAGAAGAGCACAGCAATCACTGCAAAAAGGTCTGGGCTTGATTAAACTTATTTTCCTCAGTAACATTTAGTTACGCAAGGAGGGAAAAACCCTGCAGTATTCTTCAGTGGCTCTTAACGAGGAGCTGGAGTGAGATTGTTCATTCATCCCATTAGCTGAACGACAGGCACTGCTCACACTGATATCCATTTCTCTGTTGGTAGGTGTAGGAACAAGAAATACTGAAATCCTTGACTAAATACCAATTCTCAACTTTGAAATCAGGTATCTGGCAGCAATGTGTCAGCGTGGTTTACTCTCCATGGGAAGTACACACTGGTTCATATAGCTTGAAGCTCTGAATGAAGCAAATGCTTTTAGTAATGATGCAGAAAACCAAAACAGAACTGCAAGGAAAAGGATTGCCCATGCTCATGTGAGGCAGGGGTTTCCTCTGTAGCCCAGTGTCCAATTTGCTCAGCTACAGAATAAGTTTCATTTCTTTTTACAAGGTTCACAAGGCAATCAGCCCGCTGCGCCAACACCCCACATGTCACCAGTGGGCTCTGCCTGGTCTTCAACTACTGCTAGGCTGATTATAATCCTTTAACAAGAGGAGGAAAACAGCAGGCACAGCACCATCCTGTCCACAAGCTGCTCAGAGCCAGGCACTGCCTCACCAGCTGCAAAGCTTCCGAGCAAACATCCACATGGATGATGACTCACATACATACACCTTCAGTGCCGGCATGTGCAGATACAACCTCCTGCACAAGGCTGGTTCATCCTCAGAGCCAGCAAATGCCATGTGAGAAGCTCACACAGAACAGCAAAGGCAAGACACAATCTCTAACTGTGCTAATTGCTGGAGTAATTAGAAAATTAAAGTCCAAACTAAATAACACAAGGCTGAGCATCAGCAAAGAACCACTTTCCCTCTCAGGAGCAGTCTCTCACAAATGACTCCCCTACCAAGAACCACCCGTGCTGAGCCACCTCCATGGGCCTGGACAGCCCTTTCAGCAGATGACAAGGAAAATGTCAGGAATTTTTCTTTTCAATAGATTTGACCTTATTTTCTCTTCAGAGTGGCAAGACGAAAAGACATTTCTATTGAGCAATTGAGTTTTCCCCACAGCAGACACGAGCTGGCACGTTCTGAGCAGTTTGGTGTTTCAATCCCAATTAAGTAAAACAGTAATTGCGGCACCTAAGGGTTTCTCAGCGCCCTAAGAGGAAACACTTTATACATACAGATTTTCCTAGCTTTACCACTGAATACTTAAGATGTGGATTGAGGGATGAATCACAACTTCAAATTCTTCACTAATAAGCCTGGCAATCAACACTGCCACTTTCTGGCAACAAAACCCTAAAAATCCCTGATCTCCACCCATGGTGTCATCTATGAACAGCGATGTGATTTATGTCCTATGGAGCACTCCTGTCCTGCAACTCTTTCACTGTGGGAGCAGCTGGTTAACAGGATTTGTTCTGGATAATTCCCTCTCCGGCTCCCAGGAACTGAGAAGAGGAAGCAGCCAGACATGCACTCAGAGATGGCAGCCACCACTTGTATACAACTTATTCTCATGCAGCTACATACCAGATGTAAATCACATCTCCAGCTTCAAGCGTTGGGAAGAAAAGGCAACATCATGAACACAGAAAGGAGGTGCCTGAGCTCTGTGGACTGGCATCAGGGTGATGGGCATCCCCACAACCAGGCAGGCAGATGCCCACCCCCGAGCTCTCAGCATGTTGTAACACTAGGTAAGACGGCCACACAAAGTACACCACATCATGTGGAGCACAGCTGTGGAGGACTCCACTTGCCTTCCTCTTCCACATCCCAAACTTCTGTGCCCACAAGCTGGGAGGCATTTCCACCAGCCTGGCTTGTCACTGCATGCCAAGCACCCACCCTCTCCCTGTGGAATGAGGGGGACGCTTCCTCAGATAACCAGCTGTAGGGTAAAGACTGTCTCTCTCTAATGTGGTTGTCTGAACATGGTCCAGCACAACAGACCTAGAGCCACTGGTAGGGCTGTAAGCTCTACCTGGGGGTATTATTTTAATAATTAGAGGGATGGCCACAGACACAGCTGGAATTTGGTGGCCTCTTAACCTAGAGAGTTACTGGGTTTTATGCAGATGACTCCACTTTTTCAGCTGTGAAGACTTCAGCAAATCCTCAGTCAAACAAAGAGACAAACATCAAAAACAGGACACTGGATGCAACCCAACACAGAACTGTTGCTTGGCCAGACCAAGCCAAAAAACAACATAAACTGTGCAGGGCTCACAGGGGGTGGTGCATTTTTAAAATGGAGTAAAAACTGGAGCCTTCCTGTGATTCAGAAATGGGCTGTCTGCAGTAAAGTGACTTTCCAGGTGAGGAACTGCTCCCTGCTCCAGCCTGATCCTCACACCTCTCCACCCATCCATCCATCCATCCATCCATCCATCCATCCATTCATCCATCCATTCCCATGCTCCTCCCACACTCACCACCCCTTTGTGAGATGTTTCTTCCCAACCTACCAGGTCACCATCTTTCCATCTCTAGACCCACCAGTCCCACACAGCCAGTGAGGACATGCCCACAGGCAAAGGGAGGGACAACCACCTACCCTTCCGCTTCATAACATGGCAATTAACTGGCTTGGAAACTGCCTCTCTAGGCAAAAAACAATCCTGGGAGCAACCAGAGTGACAGACATCTACTCTGTGCACCACCTAAGAGATAAGCACCTTTTGCTAAGTGAGGCCCTGGATGTTCCTGTCACGCACAATACTTAAACCATCTGTCGGGAGACACACTGAATTAATGCAGACGGAGGTAGACAAAGGAATGAAATCGTTCCACTTCAATCCCCACAGCTAAACAAAAACTAAACCAGGTCAAACCTAGTGAGGAAAAAAGTAGAAGATTGAGAAAGATTCAAGAAATCTCGTTTAACAATTGACTTTACCAGCATTTGCCAAAACAGCAGAAAACCAACGACAGAGAGCACCCAAGCATGCAGTAAGCCAGGATCAGGCTCCCAAGAGGACAGAAAGGCATGAAGGCATCACTGTGCTGGCAGGCAGGAGCATGCACAGGACAACCACCAAGAAAGCACTGCAAAAGAGGTGGCCTGCAGGTCTTTGAATACAAGGAGGACACAAAACTGCTGCGACAGCAGCTATAGCTTCTTCCATTCCTTTAAAAAAGAAAGAAGTCAAAGCTGTGCCATACGTTAGCACTTAAGTAGTTTCTGCCCTCAAGTTTCCCACCATCTGTATGACACTCAGAAACTCCCCTACTCATTTAATTTATTGCTGTGTGCCTCTGCAAAATCAAAGACCTAAATATCAGTAATCTTGGTGGGAGGCATCCAGCTGCTACAACCCATTATAGGAACTGAATACACAGTATTTGTGCAGGCTTGCATTTAGAAAGCCGGCCAGCAAATCTTCCCAGTTAAAGCTTCCCATGCTTTCAAGCTCATGGATCAAGCTGCAGACATTAAGACCTTTCCCCTTCTACGTCTGTGAAATCCAGGGCTTAGGACACAAAAATGGGTCTTGTCTAACCCTGGAACAAACCGATTTTGAAAGCACGCGGCACTATGGCGGCAGCGGCCGGCAGGGAAGCAGAGCACAAGCTCAGGAGCTGTGTGGGGCTGGTGAGACTGGGCTGCTCCTGGGGAAATGGGACACCGGGACGTGGGAATCATGGTGGCAGTGGCTGCTCTGGTCACTCACTCATCCCTCAGACCTCTCTCCTCCCAGGCTCCCTACCTATCTGATGAAGGCAGCAGAACTTCGCTAATGCACGCAGCTATTTGCAAAGCTCCTGAGCACAAAGATTACAGGAAGAGCTCATTACAAGTAGCCTGTAATGTAACAGCAATGAGGCCTCTCACAACCACAAGCCTGAATTAAAAAGGGAGCACCCTAAAAAATAAGCTTGTAGAGTCATCAGCCTCTCAGAAGGAAACAAGCAGAGGTCCCTGCCCTCTTAAAAGCACCAGATATCAGTTGATAAAAGAAGTGCATTCCTGCAAGCTAAACACCCAAGTAGTACTTGCAAGGCAGGACTTGCAACCTGATTTGCTTTGAGAGTGACAGAACAGCAGTCAGAAAAACTTGGGGTGGGAGTAGGACATTTCTAACCCCCTGGTGACCTGTTTGATGCTGAAATCCCATCAGAAACAAGTATGTGCACACGGAGCATAGTGCTGCTGTCACCCAGACCACAGGCTGGATTTGGAGGGGAAAGCAGAGGGACTGAGGGCACTATGGGCCCCGACAGCTCTTGGACTCAGTTGCTTCTCAGAGGCTGGAATAGTCACACAAAGGAGGTTTCATCTGCTCAACAGCTCCAACAGCAAACCTGGGCATTGTCTCCTTCCCGCACAGCTTGGGTCATTTCAAACCTGTTTTACCCTTGCTGTCTTCTCTCGGCTCCCTTTAAGTTGTCTTATTCCTGCACACAAGTGAGCAGCAGCCAAGCCAAGAGAGGGCAAACCGGGACTCATGGCGTGGCCACGACCCTCAGCAAGGGGCAAATGGATGCTGAACTGCAAACACATCAGCACAGCCCACTGCCAAAACTCTCTATGCACACCTCCAACCCAGCGTGCAACCTTTTAACTAGCAGTGAACAGGAGGGGATGGAACTGAGATCCCTGGCAACACTAATGAAAAAATCACTGTTTCTCCTTTTTCGGGTAGAGGCAGAATAATCCTTTTGAACTATCAAAGTGGGGGAGAACTGACATCTGTTTAGATTCAACTGCTTGGGTCTCACTGTTTCAGCTCCAACTCACTCCCAGCGGGTAGGAAAGGTCTCTAGCTTTTATTCAAAGGCATTGTCTTTACACAAGGCCTTTCAGCAGAGGATTGCAAAGAACCTTACAGACATTTAATTGAAACTTACGACTTGCCCCAGTGAGAGAGGGATTATAAACAGGCCCCAGCTCAAACAGCAGCTCACCAGCACAAGCAACTCTTTCTCCTGTATGACCAAGGCACTGGGCTCAGTTGCAGGAGCACAGCAGTCTCAGCCTCACCTAGCCACTAAATAAGCCCTAACCAGGGTGGAGCCTTTGAAGAGCTGTCAGAGCAAAGACAGGAAGTGCACTCCAACAGGATGGGGAGGCAGGGACCCCTCTCCACTGACCAAGCCACAGCAAGGAGACAGGTCCAGCTTGTGTATGAGACACAAACCCATAGTTTGTTATCCCTCTGCAGTTTAAATACTATACATTTCCAAAGGACAGCATTACCAGGGACCAATTCATCCCTTCCTAACAGCCCTGGGCCAGAACTACGGAAAACCACTTCTTATTTCCTCCCACTTACCTATGGGGTGAGACTTTTGCCAGTTGAATTAAATCTATTTAAACAAAAGTAAATTCAGACATCTGCCTTTGCATAGTGTCAGCTGCTAGAAATGAGCTAACATCCAGATGCAGTGGCATGTCAGGATTAGCCCAGGCTGGGGCAGGAATGCTTCCATGTATGGAAAAAATACTGGAGCAGTGAAACCATAAGCTTGGAGCAGAGCAAAGTGAGAGGCCCTGTCAATGAAGGCGCAGGCTCAGGTTTAGAGGATTTAGCAGCTCAGATCCGCCATAAGATCCTCAGCACATATTACAATAAATTTCACACTAGTTCCAAAAGGACTCCCATGGCAATGCTGCGAGTTGTGAGGGTGAGATCCTACACCCGCGTGTTTGCTCTGGAAGGAGGGCTTGGACCACTGGGTACCATTAATGCTCCCCCACACTGGGCACAGGCTTGGGTGTTGGTGGAGAGGTTCTGGCAAGTCCAAAGCTGCTGCTCACACTCGCCTACCCCTCAGCATCTGCCTTCTGCACGGCAGGATTAGTGGAAGCCAACTCAGAGCTGGCATGTGGGATGAAGAGGTGGCAGTTCACCTCCACTGGGAGCTGGTGTGTGCTTCTGCCAGAGTCATGGCATGGGCAGCAGTGCTGAAGCACGGGGCAAGAGCCCGTGCAGTGTTCTCAACCAGCCCGACACAGATCAAGAGGGCCCATTTGTCAGCATCCTGAGTTAACGCTAATGAAGTAATGGCTATGACTTCATCTCCCCGGTGGGAATCTCTTGGGAACAAGGGAAAACTAGAATTGCTCTCTCCGGCTTGCTCACGCAGTTGCAATTCATTTCAGTTGCTTTCTACTCTCTTCTGCAAACATTACCTAATTCTCACCCAGATTCTTAAATCCTTGCACTGAAACATAAAACAGTGCTCACTTCTCAGCTGTCAAAGCCCAGCTTCGCAGAGATCCCTCCTGGCAGGATCTGAACCCTGGCACTGGCTGCCATCCCTTTCCAGAGGGGAGCCTCACCGAGCACCCACTCACGTCTGAGGATGCCACCAGCTGTTTTTTATGCCTCAGACATGCAATAAGTATCTGGTAACTCCTGGCAAATCCATTTTAAATAGGGACCTTTGCACCTTTTCTCTGTTAAAGCATCTTAAAATCAGGCTGGATTTAGCTACAGCTGCAAAGACAGGCAAAATGTCACCGGAGGACCCTGGAGTCCCCTTGGCCGGCCAGGACAGCTTCAACTGCTGCAGACCTTCACAGGTGCAAAACACACTCAACAGCACAGAGAGCTGTCAAGCCTTGCCCCCAAGCAGCACCAGGTTAGCCTCACTACCTTCCTCATCACAAGCCTTCTAGGTTTGCTTTGCTCTGGCTTTGCTTCCCTGCAACCCCGCTGAAGATGCTCTCCCTTCTCCCACCATTCCTGGAATTTGCCGCTGCAATGGCACCTGTGATTTTAAGTGCAACCTTTATGAATCAGATTATTCCTGGTGTTTCGGCTCTGTGCACCTCTTGCTTGGGCAGGGAGCCAGCACCCCTGCACTCCTCCACGCCTTAGCATGGGCTCCCATTGCTTTGTTCTGAGGCCAGAGGGGCTTGCTGAGCTCCAAGCAGGGCCTTGATCAGATTGCAAAAGTCCTGACGCAACTGAAGCAGTCACTCACACTAAATAAAGACCATAAATTCTTTACATATTAATTGTTGGTTGCAATTCTTCACGGTGTTGAAAGACAGACGTGAGAGCATGCAGAAACCATTCCTGCATCTTTTTTAGTTCCACCCTTCCATTAACTGCGCACTCTAAGCCAAATCATAAGACACTACATCTTCTTCGGAAAACTGAGATGATGAAAATGTGATCAGCTATCATACAAGATGCTCATGTTGTCATCTGGAATACTTGTGTAATTCAGTATCCCACAAGAGAATTTAATATGTGTATTTGTTTTTTCATCAGCTCATCCTGATCCCAGTTTCTCCACTGGCCATGTCTGTACATTATGACCTATAGATTTAACTCTAATTGTGTTTTTCACCCATAGAGAAGCAGCAGTTCCAGCCAGCATGGAGGAAGCTGCCCTGCAGAGGTAGCTCAAGACAGTGTGGGAGAAAAACCCTCTTTCCAGCTGAAACCCAGATGGGAATGGAGTGGAATTAATGCGCACAAAGCCCAAGTCATAACGAATCCAAGCACCCTGCCCATGCTGGCATTACTCCCCCCTTCCCTAATCATTATTATCTGGAGATGGCATGAACACAAAGTGATCTGTCTAGAAAAATGTTTCAAATCTACTGTGCATTACACTGTGATGTGCCATGGAACCAGTTTAGAGAACGCACGCAGCTAAAAAGTCGGACTACTCAGTGTTCAACCCAGCCTGAAAGCTCAGGAGTCAGGTTGTTATCTGCTGAAAGCAGGGGGGCCCTGAAATGATCTGTGAATAGTTCAAAGCTGCAGTTAATTCAACATCTCTATGTTCAAAAGCATAAAAATCAGAGATTCCTGGGGTGTGTAAGCTTTTTAAAAATGACAAACTACTAACTGTCAAATCAAAGCGGCAAACAGAAATCCATATGGCTGATAAGACAAATAGTTGCATTTTAAAGAGTAATTAAATATCACTTTGGAATATTTTACTTGGAACTTGTTTCCCTGATAAAGGGGAGGGGAAGGAGAAGGAAGCAATCCATGCGCACCAACAAGCTTCTCACCAAGCAAATGCTCAGGCAAACGCTGCTCAAACTTGTTTTCTGGAACTCAGGAGTTCAGCCCACTGTGGCACAGCCTCCCATACGCCCTCAGTTTCCCTATATCCCTACACTTCACATCAAAACCCTAGCAATAT
>JBCJKH010056532.1:0-27611 GCA_039877255.1 Loriculus beryllinus
TGACCAGAGAAGATCTAACACAGACAGACTTATTCTGGAAGGTGAGCATTGAGCCTCAGCCAGTATCCAGGACCAGTCTGTGTGAGGAATGCTCGTACACGCTTGGACTAAACTGCATCTACTTTGTGCCTTGTGCAAAGCACAAAACCAACAAACACCAGTTGTTTTTGGAGCTCCAGAGCACCACCTGGGCACGACTATGTGTCTTCTCCCATACTGTAAAAGCAAATTGTTTGAGAAAGGCAGTAGCTTAACACAAAACTGCCTCGAGCAGAGTAGGAGTGTGATTCCCAGAGCCAGATGAAAGACAAGCATAGCCTGAGTCTGTGTTGTGCCAACTGGGAGAGCATCAGTCACTACATCTCAGTCTGGACCAGCCTGCCACTTTCTTGTTCCTTTTGGTTTTGAGGATGTCAGCAGGTGACAAGGCTGGGACTGTCGTTTATAGACCCTGTGGTTTTCCTTCTGTCATTCTTGAGAGAGGTGAGCAGTTATGCTTTGCCAGCTTGATTAGAAATGCTCATAGATATATTTACACTGGGGATGATGACTATGGCCCTGAAATCTCCCCTTGCAAACTGTTCTGCTCCGTGATGGACCCAGAGGGATGGCTTCTGAAACCTCGGCTTGCAACCTCATCCCTTCCTTTCCTTGCTCTTGCTTCGCTTTGCGTGCTCTCACACACACTGTGTGTCCATACACACCCCTCTCTGTTTTTCTTTCCTGTTTGGCTTCCCCTCGTTGTATTGTTTTAAGTTGGTGGCTGGGCTGATAGCCAGTTTAAATTTCATCTGCCTCTCTTCTCCTTCTCCTCCTCTGCCCCCTCCTCCTCTCCCCCTCCATCCCCAGAAGTGATACTGTTTACTTTCTCTGCTGCTTTCTCAACGTCTTTGTATGCACTGCAAGGGATATAATCACCAGCTGTGGAGAGCTTTCTGAAACTCGAACTTATTCCTCAGTGCCCCAGGGCTAGCGACCTCGCCATTAAAAATAAATAAATAAATACAACAGTGCTGTCTTTAAAGACAAGAAAATGAATTTTTTACATCCCGGGCTGGATCTTGAATAATCATGCCTGCTTTCTCCCTTTGTCATGGGGCTTATATATAGATGGATAGCTAGCTAGGGGAAGAAAACAAACAAAGAAAAAAAGCCCTCCAACCTCCCCACAAAACAACAACTGACCAAAAGCCCCAACCCAAAATCAAAGAGAAAGGCCATGCTGAAGAGCAGCTTTTTTTTCTTTTTCTTCTTTTTTAATTTTTTAGGGGAGGGGTGGGGAGGCGGGTAAAGGGTTACGTCTGTTTTGTAGTGCTGCTGCTTTGCTTTATTTCCTCCTTGGACAGGAGGAAGAGTCCAGCATGGAAGTGTCAGACTTCGAAGGGCACTTTGTCTGCTGGACAAAGCCTGCGCAGCACTAAGGCGAAGAAAGATTAGAAGATAAAAGTGTTTGCTAGGATCTCGTCTTCCTTTTCTTCTTCCTCTGTGTGTGTGTGTCTCTCCCTTTCAGGGAGGAGGTGAAAGGGAGGTCAAACCGTGCCTACTGACCTCTGCCCCTTGCCCCCTGTGAACCAGAGGGAAGCCTTTGAAGTTGTAAAGTGCCCACAAAAACAGCAAACCAAACATGCCGCTGGCTTTTCCCTCCCCTTCTCCTGGCCGCCAGCTGCTTAATGGGAGGTGACAGTGCGGAGGCAGCAAGACGGGCCTCGGTGCACTAAACCTCCACCCTGGCCCCAGTGTGCACTTAATTGGCACTGTAAAAAGCCCACACACCCAGCATGAGGGAGAGGGGGCACCAGTGAAGGGTGAAAACAAGCCCTTGCCCATCTCTCCTGGTTGCACTGCACTGCCCTGCCCTTCTCTGCGTCATTCTGGGGAGCTGTGATGTGGCTGGAGGAGACCCTCTTCCTGGGAGGTGTTGGGCTGAGGTGACTGCAGCAGGCTAGATAGCAGGTCTCTGTGGTGGCCAGAAAGAGGTGGGAGAGGTTCCCCGAGTCCCAGCTGGCAATTGCAAAGCTTCTGCTGGCACATCTCATGGGCAACCCAGGCAGCGCCCTTGTGGGGTTCCTCCTTCCTCTGCTCCTTCTGCTGTCACAGCCACAACAGGATGGTCAGGGTCTGCTACTCCATGAGAAACGGGCAGAAGAAACTGGAAAAATACTTGCCTTGCCTTCCCTTGACTTATGGACCATTTTCAAAAGCAGCCTCAAAAGCAGGTTGAAGTTTGTTACATGTTGTCTCATGTGGCAATAGGTAGGGCCACCCAAGCATCTAGCATATTAACATTGAATGAGGGATGGGGTATTTTACTCTAATATAGCATGATATCTGTTTTGGTTTTAGCATTGTCTTTGAGATCTACATCTTACCACTGGTAAATGTAACCTGCAGTATTTTGGATGCCCTCAAAGGACATGGAAGTTGTTATCCTTTGTGTGTGAACTCCTCTGTTTCCCACTGGCTGAGGGTTGTCTCTGACAAAGAGCAGGGTGGCAGAGCCCCAGCTTCTGGGTGATGCTGCAAGCCTCCATCTGAAGGAGACCAAGTCCAGCACAGTTTGCCATGAGTCCTGGTCTTCCTTGCAGCAAACTGGTGCTTTATGTAAGATGCCAGGCTATTGCTTTGACAGATTGCTGCTTGTTTTTCTTATTTTCTTATTTTTCTGCTGGTCCAACAGCTCTTTCCTTTTAGTGTATCACTGGGACTTGATGCTGCTCCCACTTGTACCTCATAGGGCTCCTGTCCCATGAGCTGGATAGCCCTAGGTCAACTGAGAGCTTCCTCTGGAAGCAGGTGAGCTGTTAAACTTTGTCGATTTGTGGGTCAGGAACACCCTTTTATAACAGAATTGACCCTTAATCCCCCCCAAAAGCCTGACCGTAAAACCTTAGAAAACAAACTTGAGTACTAGATGAGGAATAAGAAACCCCAAACCAGCCACTTTTCCCTTCTAATGCAGGTAGCTTCACACTGGCCTTAGAACAAGTGCAGCCAGGAGCTGTGCATGGCTTCAGTAGTTTCTGCTGCCTTTTTCCTGTGCTTAGTGTGGGTTTTACCCTTAGATGCTGGGCAGGAAATCCCAGCCCAAATGAAATCAAACTGAGATTTGTCATTGACTTACTGGAACCTGGGACTTTGCTCCTTATCTACAGTGGCAGCATTCAGGGATTCATATAGAATAAAACTCCTCTGGCTCTCATTCTTCCTACACTTCTGAGTCCCCAGATAAGCCCTGTGGGTTCCAGCTGGCATTTCTGATCTCATGCATCTGGGGCCTGATAAGTACAATGTACAAAATCCTGTTCAGTGGTTTTACCTTCTCTCTTCCTGTATATATGGGGTTTTCATGCTTGAAGAGAATGTGGCATTCTTGACTGATAATCTGTCAAGAGCACAATAGTTAACTACAGCTAAATAATTGGTGTGCTGTGTGGTGATGCCGACTAGTGCCTAATGCACCCAGAGCTGAAACAGCTTTTTTAAAATTCAGATTGAGCCACACATTCATGACCACCACTACTGTTTCTATGGATTTAGTCTTTCTGACCTCAGTAAAATGTTGTTTCTTGTTTCCAGTTATTATATGGCTCTCTCTGTAGCACCTCTATAGGAGATCTGATTTTATCATCTGGTCTAGCTGAGCTTTTTCTCTCTCCCATTGAGAATAGGACTGTTTTTTAAGCATGTCTGTTGATGGACTAACTTGATTCTCCTTCTGTCTTTAGCATGTGTCAGCCTTCATAAAAGTTCTAAAATAAATAACAAAGAAAAGTAGCATTTGTCACAGCTCTGCCATTCTAGCTACAAGGCAGAATCAGGTTCCTCATCTCAAATTCTTCATCACTTCCCTCTGGGCTCATAGTGTGCTTGCCACATAGAAAAGTTTTCAGGAATTCGCTGTCATTGTGTAATATTGGCCATTTAGTGCAGGAGACTAAGTCAGGTTGTCTAAACAATGAGTGTGGACTAAGAAGAGGAGAAGGCACCTCTGGGATTGGTTTGGACCACATAAGTAAAACAGGAGCTAGGTTCCTACCCTCTGGGCTCTGAATCACATTCAAAAAAATGTCTGCCTCTCTCTGTGGAGTTTGCAGGGAGTCTCAGTTTCTAATTTGGACATCTCAGCAAAGTCCACATGGTGAAATAGTGTGAGGACCCCCCTACTTGAACATCTATTAGAGTAAGTCTGTGCTCACAGTGTCCTGAGGCTCCTCTCTGAGGGAAGCTTCTCTAGGAATGACTGCTGCTTACTGTAGTTTTCATCTCAAGGTCAAACTTCAAAGTAGGACCTGCTTTCAACAGATGTATTTATGTGTGTATTTATTTTTTTCAGAGATAGCTCTTTTCTGTCTCCGCTTCAGGCTCGGTTGTCCTTGTGTATGTTGAAGAACATCTTTTATTTTCTTGAGTGTGTCACTGACATGGTTTCTGTAACTGCCCACTTTCTGCAGTGTTGTAGGGAGCCCTTTGTCTCTGTGGGTCCCTGCACTGGGTTTACCCTTGTGTAAAATCTGACTTTGTGCCCTAGAGAACCATGCCTTGTGCTTCAGTGCTAACTGTGCTTGAGTTTGTTCCCTGCTTGCCAACACCTTTGCTTAAGGAGGGTACACAGTGCTGGCCCTCAGATGGTTCTGTCCATCAGGAAGACAAGTCTGTCTTCCCCGGTAACTTGGTTTTAGCCTGACTTTGTGTTACAGCACAAGTTTCTGTCTCCCTAAGAGTCTGAATATTACTACCACTGTAGGACACCAGATTTGTGGCCTAGGATGCCAGGGGACTGAACAGCCACAGTTTGCTCCTTGAACAAAGCTCCTCCGTACTTGGCTCTGTTGCTGACTTTGCTGGGTGCTCTTAGGTACAATAAATTCACCTCTGCCTGTCTCTCTGCGTCTGTCTGCAGTATCAATCAAAGCAACTTTGCAAAATTCTCCATGGGCTATAGCAGTGTAAAGATTTTCCC
This sequence comes from Loriculus beryllinus, assembly GCA_039877255.1. Classification (NCBI taxonomy): domain Eukaryota; kingdom Metazoa; phylum Chordata; class Aves; order Psittaciformes; family Psittacidae; genus Loriculus; species Loriculus beryllinus. The sequence goes on from JBCJKH010056532.1 coordinate 4,961, forward strand.
TTTAAAGAGTTTTCTTAGTGTTATTTCCTAGTTTTGCCTTCTGTGTCCACATTCGAAGGTGAGCTCTCCTGTGAGTGAGCTAACTCCACATCAAGATAATGGACCTTCTCCAGCATGGCTGAAAGCTTTTCCAAATGTCTTTGTTTGGCAACTTGTGGTCCCCTCAACATTCCCAATGCATGGGCACCTCTTCTGCTTAGGGTCTTGAGGCTTAGCACCTATCTCAGTTCCAGTCTATGCGGTTTCATTCTCTTATTTGCTGCCCGTTTGCCACTCAGGCATTTAGGCAGCTTTCCTTGTTCCTTTTTGTCAAGCACTGATTTCATCTTGATAGGCTACATAATAAGTGTTGCAAATGACCTGCTTTTGTGGGGCTTTTTTTTTTTTTTTGATGAAGCACTAAGCTACAGGTTATTAATTTTAGCTAAAATCTCCAAAGCATCGTGTTGATGCAATGGTCAGCATCTGATCCCAAAAGATTCTGTATAATTTTTCTCTTCTTTGATACATTAAAAGACTTTGGGAGGTGAAAGAAATGCACCAAAGCCTCCTCTTTGTTTCTTAGTTCTTCAGTTGCCTCTTCCACTGCCATAAAGATAGTGATATGCCCAGCAAAATGTTCTAAGATCGTTGAAAAACATGAAGGCCACATGGTTGCGCAGACTGAATGCTGAGCTGTCGTGCAAAGGCATTTTGTCATGATATTATTTTAGCAGGTGTTTTTCAGCTGCTTCTCGCTTATCATTTAGGTACAGTGTCATGGTGTTACAAGAACCTAACTGGTGAGATAATATTGTCAATGCATAGCATAAATGCAAAATCTTCAAACTCTCTTGGTGGAGCAATGTGACCCAGGTAAACAAAGGTCTCGTAATCTGTTTTCCCTGCCTGATATTCCAGTCTTCAAGGGAAAGTCTGTTGCAGCCTACATGGCATGAGCCTCAGTATTGTCATGCTACTGTGTGGTTTGTTTACCACTAAGTTTGCAGCTGGAATCCAAACCAGGGAAGCAGACTTATCTCTGCCTTGGATTTTTTCCCGTAGATGACATTGAAATCACAATTGCCAGCCTTTGAGGAACAGATTTGTTAATCACCAGATTTGTCTCTTTTCTCAATTTGTATCACTGTCAGAAGGTAGACAACAGGGGTTGTAACCTGGCAGAGAGCGAGCTTGTATTTCAGTATCTAGCACATGAATTCTTGTGCACCACCAAACAGTGTGAGCTCCAGGACCAGCTGTAACAAGCACAGTTCTGGGAAGCATTGACTGCACCATTTTTAGTGTCCCTGTATTTAAAGGGCAGGTTGATTTCTGCTGCTAGGCACCTACAAGCACATGATATGGTCAGCCCGTTCTTTTCTGAAATGTATGTTTTCATTTCAGGTCTTCATTCAATCCAACTTTAAGATACACAGACAATGGGTTCAGTGCTGCACATGGCCCCCATGATGTACCATGTAGGGGCATTCATTGGGCATGAAGCTTTAACTCCCCTTCTAGGGGAGACCTAAGTAAGCCAAAGCCCTGTTGTTGCCCAGGCATTCACACACACAGACTGAAACAAGCCATCAAGGATTATTCCTGGAGTGATTAGGGGCAAGTTCAAACAAGCCTTCATAATAATGCAGACTATTTAAAGCTTCTGAGGGCTGGGATCATATGACAAAGGGCAGAGTAAATGAAAACAGGGTAATTTCTGATGCCGTGAACGTGCTAAAATGGGAGGTGGGGAATGTCTGTGGGTCTGCAGGGGGAGTTGACTGGAAGGAGGGGAACATTATAATAATAGTTAGCATTTATGTAACGGTTCACATATTTAAAACACTGCACAAACACTGACTGGGGAGGAACTGGAATGCACTGCCTGATGCCCAAGGGAGAGCTTTTTTTTTTTTGGTATAGAACTAGGGTAACAAGTAGCTCCAACTAGGGGAGCAGCAGTGTGGCTTGCCTGGCACGTGCATGGGTGTCACTTATTGCAGCAGGGCCAGAGGGATACAGGAAGAAATGGGCATGGCTCTGGTGAGTAGAGTATTCTTTGGGGACACTGGGGAGGTCTGGCTCTGTCATGCCTTCCCTTGTGTCCTTATAAAGGTGTGAGGGCCCACAAGCGCCATTTATGGCTCCTTGAAATGACCACATATTGCCTGTCAAAATGTGAACAAATAGGTGCTGTGATCAGCAGCTGTGATTTCTTTCCCTGTGGGGTCAAAGCCAGCTTGGAAGGGTTTCAAGACAATGGGAAAAGACATTTCCCTGTATCCACGCAGCAACGAGGTGAGGACTATTACAAATGTAATAGTCCACCAATAGCAGGCCTATGAAGCAGCATCAAGGTCCTTGGATATCCTTGCTTAGGAGATGTATGTCCTCCATCAGGTTGTCCTTCCTGCATTGCTGGAGATCATCTGTGATATAACCAGAACAGCAGCAAATCCTGCCATCTGCAACAGGTCTTACTTGTGTTTATCTTCCTAGCATTAACCCTGGGATTCATAGAGGACCTGGTGCTACTTGCAGTCTTTCACCCGTTGCTGGAAGTTTTTATGGTGTGGTTGAGAGACTCCTGTGGGTGCCTCAGTACAGGGTGCCTGGGAAGCAAGTGCATCCTCTTTATACATGAAAGGGATTGGGTTGAATGGATGACTGAAATGGCAAGGAAGATGGGAGGAATCCAGAACTTTTTTGTGGCTTCCTTGCTGAGCTAAAAACTTTGTTTTGAGCTAAAAACTCTTTTGTTTCCATGTTGAATGAAGCACTCAAGACTCTGGAGTAGACAACACCACAAAAAGAGTGTATATCAAGACAGAATCTTATTTCAAATGGAAAAATCAGGTTTTCTTCAGCAAAACAAACACTTTCTTTTTTTTTTTACCTACTCATGCTTCTCTTCTTCCAAAAAAAACTAAGTCACAGACACCAGTAGGAGTGTGATGATTGTTTTCACCCACCATATAGAACCATTACTCAGTGAAAACATATCCCTGAAACTTTTCTCTTAGTGCTCTCTCTTAACATCTCTCTGTGCGTCACTGTTTCTTCATGCAGGAGGCATGACTGGGCTCATGCTACACTCTGCTTCTGAAATCCTTCTTTTGTGTTTTGATTTTTGTTAAAGACTTAATAAAAGACTGCAGAAGAAGTTGGGAAAACTGATCAACACCTTCTCAGTCCCAGTTCCTCCAATAGAGAGGAGAAAGCATCTCTTAAATTTTCTGCTTACAACTCCCATTCCCCAAGAGCCAAGCAGCAGAAAAAAGCTCTGGGAACTTCCAGTTTTGAAAGATATCAATCAACATATTTTGTTAGTTTAAGTATTCTTCATTTCTCCCCCTGACTTTCTCATCATGTGTGTCTCTAGGGTGGAAATGGCTTGAGAGAGCTGCTTTGCTGTCTGGCCCTTGTTGGAGGTTCCCATATCCCATGTGCCTGGATTTACAGTGTATCTTGCTTATTCTTCATGAGTGACATCTGAGTACTGTTTTACATAATGCTTTCTTTTCTATTCAGGCTGCTCTGCAGCACTTTGCTGTCTCTGTTGTCTCTCTTGATTCTGAAATATCTTCTCTTCTACATGGAAAGACCTGTCTTGGTTTTTGAGAGCTTGCTGAGCTGTTTCTTCAAGTGTTGTGCAGAGTGTTCCTCTGTTTTCTTTGCTTATATCATCAAAATGGACTATATGTATAGCATTTTCAGTACTGTCATTGGCTGTTTCTGGAGAAGAGCCATTGCCTTGAGTATTTTCTTGTGCCAATGTACTCAGCCATTGTATATATAAACTGAGTATTTGAGGGCTACATTTTCCTGCCTTCTCTTGTGTGCTCGATTGTTCAATACCCAACCTTATGGCTTGGAAACCTCACAAGAAGTGCCTTTGTCTTACTGACAGACTTGGCCCGGCTTGCAAATGTCAACCCAAGGTGTCAAAGTGAGTCACTGCGCACACATGTATCTAGAGAGGATTTTCCATGCAACATGATGAAGTCATTGACAGCCACGTTGTGCAATTGTTGGTTATGAATCACGGAGATTACTGGCTGAGGAAGGCTCAGGCTGTGAAACCGACTCATGTAATTATCTATAATGACATGAATATAGAACAAATTAATCAATAACTGACATATTCTTTCCATTCATTTGGTCCCACTTGTCCCGTTGGGCAGCCTAAGGTTTTGTGCATGCTGTTGGCTGGCTGTGGGAAGTGTATGAATCTCTGTCATATAAGCGAGATGCCAATGAATCTGGCTACTGGCAGGTAAATAGGGAGCAGCAAGACTTCCTGGTGTGAACTCTGCTCTTTGTCCTCCTCTCTTCCCCCTTACTTATCTTTTTTTTATTTTTTTTTTTTTTGGCTGTTTTGTTTGCTTGTTTGGGTTTATTTTTTCCTCATCAGTTTCTTAATTCCTATTCCTTTCTCTGCTTTTCTGTCCTCTTTCTTTCACCCTCCCCTCACTCCCCCGCTTTTCCTCCTCTGTTTCCTCTCCCCTTTGTTCTGCACAGAAAACAGTTGTGACAGATACTTTTCACATTTGCCAGCCAAAATTCTGTGCTCTTTTCCTGTAAATATTTCAATTTCATCATGAGACAGCATTAGGTTGTTAGCATTTTTTTTGACTGAATGGGCAGCATGTTCTTCTTATGTTTGTTTCTTCTGGGAGATTTTTCTTGGTGTTTTTTAGTGTCTTAGGTTTTTATTAGTGTTTCCTCTTGCCAATGTTTTGCTGCAGAGTGCTGCCTGGTCTTACTATGAATGTTTTGCTATGAGGCAAAGAGAATTCATATTTCTGGGAGATTCATTCCCTTGGTATGTGCTTTGGGCAAGACCCTGTCTTCATGAATGTGCTGAAGGCAAAAAAAAATCTCAGGGATTCCTGTGAGGAACAGGACCGGGTCTTGCTTTTGCACCAATGGAGGATTGCTGTACCCCATGCATGTCCTCTAGGGAGAGGGCTGGCTTAGATAAGAGTGGGTGAAATGGGACTTGAGTCTGCTGTCTCCACAGGACAGTATTCTGCTGAGATGCACAACAGGCTTGCTCACAGTGCTCAGAGGCATCAGTGTCACAAGCTCGAGTCTCCACTTCCCTTTCAGTAAATTGTCGAAAACTCTCAAAGCTCACAGTCAGTATTGCCAGCCTCAGCAGCAGTCAAAAGCCAAGACAAACAATGCCACTGGTTGAAAAGCCATGAGATTGAAATATGTACCTACTTCTTTACTGCTGCTGCCTGGTTAGTGAGCCTGAAAGGACGTCAGATGTCATCTCTAAGTTTTCATGTGCAAGCAAGAAGGCCAGAAAATATTTTGATTAATAAAAATTGTATATTTCACCTAATTGCAATACCTGAAGTGTGAGAAACTGATTGACAGGTGCAATAGGTAGGGTAAAATTGAGAGTGCTGCCATATGCCAAGGTGAGCTAGCAGCCTGTGAGGGAGATGATTGTGAGATTAAAGACCTTGTCATCAACTAATTAATTTAGGTCTTTGTGCTGGAAACCAGGGGCTGAGTATGTGTTTCTGCTGCTCATAAATGAGAGAAATTATGGTTTAGAGAGAAAGAGGCTGAAGACTGCGGGGGCCTGAGGCTGAGCATATGCTCTATCGAAGTTGTGTTGTTTTGGGTAGGGTAGCTACAACAGAAGTAGGTCTGGTAATGGGTGGTTGCAGTCCTGTGTTACAGAGCCTGATGGCTGCTCTGAGATTTGACATTAAAATGCTTCACAGAAAAACAGATAGCGTGTGGTATCCAGTGAGCTGAGCCACTGGACCACATCTGGGCTGTGTTTGGGAGCCGGGTGTATCTGCAGATAGCAAGAACGTTTCTTGCATGGATAGTGTGTGTTAAGGGAGGCAGAAGCAATACATATGGTCTCCTAATAGCATTTCCTGCAAGTGTTTTTGAGCACCACTCAGAAACAAAGTTCAGTTTTCTGATTTGACAGTAAAATGCAAGCAAGGCAAAAATTGGAAACCATTTCAGAAAAGCAGCAGAAAACAGATCTGAGAACTTCCAGTTTTGAGAGATAAAAACTAAAATATTTTGTTAGCTTAAGTATTCTTTATTTCTCCACCTCACCTTCTCATCATCTTTTATTCTATTTTGCCTTGAAAAGGGAGGCAACAGAGGAAGATTGAAGAAAAACAAGGCTGAGAAAAAGTTTCTTGGTGTTTTATTGAAAAATTAGAAATATTTGATGGAGAGGAGAAGAAAATGCTCATAAATTAATTTTCTTTTGAAGAGAAACCACTGTTCATTAAAAAAAAAAAAAAAAAAAAAAAGATAAATTGACCAATTCTGTTTGAGCAATTCCATGCGTGGACAAAGAAGATTGGTTTTAGAATTCAAGTTCTGGACTCAGAATCCATGGTTCTTTTAAAATATAAATGTAGGTAAATATGCATGAGGTAGAACAGTTCCTGTAGAATAATGAAGCTATTTATTTGGAATAGCCCTTCCCCCACCCCTTATGTTCTGTTTGGTTTTCAGTGACTAACTGGAATGATGATTAAAGCCTCTGTGTGGACAGCAGCCGCTTGTCTTCAAGGGTAGTCCAACTTCCATCTCTACCATAAATAGTTAGCTATATACAGTTTGACATGTTCCTTTGAAGAAGATTTTTGGACGATTTTAACCTGATTTTCCAGGAATCTCCTCTCCCTTGTACTTGGAAAGTGCTATTAAGTAGTGCTTTTCTCTTTCCATCCCTGCAGCACATCCCAAGGGTCTGGATAAAAGGCAAAGTCCAATGATTCAACACTGAACATAAGCACAGCTAAGAAAAGAGAGGAGGGAGGAGAAGGCTTATGACCAGGAGACTGTTGAACAAAGTGGCCTCCTTCATGTAAATCCAGTTGTGGTGTCTCTTCCTAGATCACTCTGGCTTGGAGCTAAACGACAAAGCCATGCTGTACATGAGCCCTGCCTTTTGATGTAGTGCCAGTGTGTTGGGCTGTCATTCAGGAAAGCCAAGGTGGAAATGGAAACCAGAGTACTCGTGGCTCTTGAGAATATCTGTGTATGATCAAGCAGGTCAGAGAAGCATCTTCTTTTGAAGCCCTCAGAAAATTGTCCTCTCCTCAACAATTCTCAATGCTTTTTCTTTTTCAATGCTTTTCTTTCTGTCCCCGTGGGGTACACTGTGCCTTTTCTCAACAATGAATGCATTTTCTTTCCATTGAAATGCTATGGGGTTACAGTTTTTCAAATTAAAAACAATGTTTTTGGAAGTTTATTTCCCACATGAACATTTCTGTTGACTTGCAAAATCTTTTTCTGTTCAAAGTATCAGTAGTAGATTTTTAACCTGTTCTAAGAAACTTTCTTCTGTTAAAAATGACCGATGTCCTAAACTCTCTTAGCAACTGTTTGTCCCCATTTCCCTGGTTGGAAAAATGATGATTTCTAAAATGGTTTTCTTCCCTTTTCTCCACTAAGCACTCTCTTTGTGTCTCCATAATTTCCCCCTTCCCTGCACTGCACTAAACTTTGGTAAAAGTGGTATTTCTGAATATGGAAAGTAAGAGAAATGGCACAGTGGTTTAGCTGGGATTATAGAAGTGATTTAAGCCAAGCCTGATCTATAGGGAAAAGTTTTCTGCAACCAAAAGTTGTCATGCTCCTGCAGCTTTTTCAAGCTTAATAGCTTTGTAAGTCTAATGTACTGTTCTACAAGAACTTCTGAATGGATCTTGTTTGCTAATAAATTCCAAATAATTCTTGCCGATTCTTGGGCTTCTTCTCCACTAGATTTTATTATAAGACTTTTTACATAATGGGAGAACACAAACAGGAGACTTGGAGTCACAATTGCAGAGCTCTTTGTTCTGGGGTTGGGAAATCAGTTTCCAGATGTGGACCCTGTTTGCAGTTTTTTCCTTTATTCTCCTCCCCACCCCCACTCCCCCTCCTCCCCTTTTTCTTTTGTGTGTGTGTATGTGTGTGTATGATTTCTTTCTCTTTTGGCCAGGAGTGAGAGGGGGAAATTAAGATGATGAATGAAATAATGAAAATAATAAAATAACAATGGTCAAAATCCCCTTTGTTCATGAGTCATGACTCAGCTGAGGACAGCAGCAGGAGTACTGCTGTGGGTCTGCTCTGATGTCAACAGCAGATATCGCTATAGGGACACATTTAGGTACTTTGAGTGAAAAAAATGGAGTCTGGGGGATGCATGGGGAAATCTGCAAAAGACTTACAAGGATTCTTAGGTCCATGCTCTCTCCCACGCTCCGATTTGTTTGCACCACTCTGGAGAGACGACAGATCTCCCCAGCTGAGGGTTTTCCCAGCATGGGGTAGTCCACAGATGGCAAAGCTGGCTTCTAAATTATCTTCCCACAGCACAGGGTGTGGACAGGGTGGGCTGTCCCCAGCTGATGGAGGAGAGGGCTGCTCTGAGATTGGCTCCCAAAAGCAGGAATCAGTGGCAAATGCTCCAGGTATTGGTGTGAGTCAGGCTGTTTCCTTTCTCCCTCCTGATTCTGTCCTCTCCAAAGGAAAATTAAAAGCCTATAGTACCACACAGAAGTGATGTTGTGTGCCTGCCCACCACAATCCCCATGACTGGCCACCAAAAGGGACCCACTGTCTGGCTACTGGAGAAAGACCCAGGGCTGAAGATGTCTGCAAGGCCGGGCCTTTTGCCAGGATTGCATGAGCGAGGACAGTAGGATTAAGATATATTACTGTTGTACGTGCTCTTTCATCTACTGAGGCAATGAACTCCTAGTAAGTGCTATAACTTCCATTGTTCTGCAGGCATCTGTTTCATTCCATTGTGGGGAAGGACACCAAAATGGTTTCTTGTTAGATATCTTGTTAGCAGAGCTTTAGCCAAAGATCTCTAGGAGTGAATTCTGAGACAGGGAGCTGAGAGAAAGGCTTCAAGTATAATGGGGAGAAGAGGAGTTGCATTCTCTCCACATGCTTCTGTGGTGCATTATTGAGTCCCCCTAGAACCATTCAGTGTTGCCTGCATAGATAACCTGGACAGATGCTGAAGGAAAGGGAGGGGAAGAGGAACTGAGCTCTGATAGCTCTAGAGTTGTGGTTTTGTTTTGTTTTTTTTTTACCTCTGAAATCACTGCTTTCAAGTTGTGGACACATCTGGAAGTAACAGCATACATGTGTAGACTGTGATTTTGAAGGAGAGAAGATGAGATTCATATGCAAAGGGAATATGCAGTCCCTGTCCTGACAGCATGACCTTGGAGGCAATTGAAGACAAACTGGAGGTAGAGGAAGAACTCCCCAGATCAAAGAGAGAGATCCATCTATCTCTGACATTCCTTCTGGAGGAGCTGGGAGGTTATTCTTGAATGTAATGGACATGCACACAAGTTGTAACACATGACTCACTCTGGTGGTTATAATGAGATTTGCACCCCCTACTTGGGTGACATGAGGCACAATTCTCAAGTCAGGTGAGTAATGGATGCCTAAAATAATCCTGACTGTGTCTTTACAGCTGTGGTTGCAGCTGGGTGTTTAAGAGTATGGCCACAAAGAAAGTACAGCTCTAGCTCTGAGCCCCTTCACTGGCTGTAAAGATTGTTGAGGTAGAAAGCTGGGGAGGTAGCATGTAGCTTTGATGTATCATTAGGGTTTTTTTCTTTATCCCTTTGCAGTTCTGGGTTTCCAGGGGTTTAACCAGATTTTGACCATGAATCACACTGCTGTTTTATCTACTTTTACATTAGTTTTCCACTACTATCCATCTTTATGTCATGTGAAATGTTTTCATTCTCATCACTGGGAGGGTCCATGGAGTCCCTTGTCTGCTCCCACTTTTGAGGGTTTCAAACTCTTTTTTGGATATAGTTTTATTATTAGGCTGACTTTTTTTATATTTGTAAGATTTACTAATATTCTGTTTATGTTCTGTATAGATAGGTTTATTTCAAGAGGCCTCTCTAAGATTGTCTGGCATTTTTTGGGGGAAAAGGAAAGTTTGAGTAGGATATCTTTGTCCTTACAACAAAAAGGTTTATTCAACAACAAAGTTTTTTTGATGTTTCCTCTCAATTACTGAATCAGAGGGGCCACTGTGATGGGTAACAAGTGAAAGAGAAGGTAGCGTTTGATCTTTCTGTCACAATCTTTTCTCTGATGAGACTACATGCTGTCTCATGATACAATGAACAAGTATCATAGAATGGAGTAAAAATTTTCCATTAAATGTTTGTATTGAAATATCGAACCCCAAAGCATACCCTTGCTATCTTAGTATCTTAGGGGACAAGGAGGAACCTGATTTTTGCAGTGTCAATGTCTGTGTTTTTTTGAGTGTTGTTTCCTTTTATGTTGTTTCCTTTTGACTTTCCAACTCTGTGAGAGAAGTCAAAATAGCAAGAGAAGCAGAAATGGCAGTACACGAGATTGCCACTGGTTTCCAGCTAAATCTCAGCCTGGTATTTCTTACTTCACAGGCACTTCCGAAGAGCTGGTGCCAGCAAATGGGAAACTGCATACATGCAGTTTGGCAACATGTAGGCAGGCTGAATCTGCATTTTCATTTGAGCTGACTCCTGGAACTGGGTTACTGTGACTTTCAAAGATTCTTGACAGAATCAGACCTTGGAAATAAGAAAGATAGAGGTGCCTGATTTCTTTCACTGCCCATCTTGGTAGTGCAGTAGTCAGATGAAACATGAGTGATGCTTGCAAATGTGAGCAGGTAGCAACAACGCTTGCGTTGGGAGAAACCAGAAATTAGCTGAACAAAGATATCCATGCTGTATTGGCCTCCTTGGAGCTGTAGCCGAAAGCGAATCATCTGCATTTCATTTCTCTCATTTGTATCAAATCAGGACATATTTCCTGAGGATCTGAATGGAGAATAATTTCTCATAGGAGCTTACTATTCCCTAAGTCATATAAAACAGGACACAGTGTCCGTGTTGATGAGCAACTCAGCTTGGTCTTTAAGCATTTTCATGAATCCTTTTTATCTTTGATTTGAATAGCTTCGATTGCATGGCAAGATGGAATGCTAGAAAGAATTAAGAGGAAAAAGGAGAAACAATAACCTAAACCAAGCACTTATATTGAAAACAGGACCCAGGAAAGAGCAAGTAACTGCTGACTCTGTAGGCCAGCTCGTTCTCCTGCAGATTTCTTTCATCAATGAGACAATGTAGTAAGAAAACAGACACATGTTTTATATTGCAATGAGCATCTTGGCAGATGAATGGACATAAGTATCAGAGATGATCTGACTGACCTTAGCCTACAAATGATACCCCAGCCTTGTATTCATAAGTGGACTTCTGGTAGTTTGATCAAGCAATGAAGGTGCAATCACTCTACCAAGCATAACAGTTGTGCATGGATTGCACAGGGTAATTGTCCTAGCACACAAATCCTGGGTGCTGTCAAAACCCTGTGTTACCCAGCAGGAAAACTGGAGAGGCAGCACTCCTTAAAGAGATCAGCCAACCAAAAAAAAAAAAAAAAGAAATTATTTATTTTTTTTTTTTAAAAAAAAGAAAACACCCCCAAGAACAATTGTCTTTGAAAACATAATTACTTTTGATGTCTGCATGGCCAGCTGTGACATCCATCTGCTTTTCTCCGTCACAGCGTGTCCAGTGCTGCTGAAGGTATGGGTGAGAAATCCATGTGGTGGTTTAAAATTCAGCATTTGCCTTGAAATGAGAACTTCAGGCAATATCAATGTGGTTGTAGAAGCATCGTTTCTTTAGCCTCAATAATGCTAAGACAAAAACCTCAGTCCATGTGTTTCAGTAACCAATTGCTAGTTAACAGCTACTCACAGTTTTATTTAATCCTTGAGTGCTAACACAGGAGCAGCAACATGATTGTTTAAAAATGCAGTCTTTAATTAAAAACTTTTCTAAGGTTTATTAGTTAAGTAACAAATGCATCTAATAGTTCATAAATAATACATCTGTCAGACTACATAAATATAAAAGCAATGCATAGGCCAAATACTACCTCTGGTTACATTGTGTAACCCAATGGAGAGGATAAATGTAAATGAGAACAAGACTCAGTCTTATAATTGTAACTACATAAATTAATAGAGAGCTTTGACCACAAAAATGTAACTGAAACTGTCAAACTTCTGACTCTGTGCCAAATATGTCAGGGCTGAATTTTACATCCACTGTAATGTGTTGTTTAGGGAGAGGACTCAAAAGAAGAAACATACCTCTGTCCTGAAAACCACCATCTTGAACTGGGACAGCTGCCCAAAAGTGGTGTGCTGTATCACAGCATCTCTATCCATCACATTTGTCCTCCTGTGGTTTTTATTGATGCTTTGCCCTTTTTCCTCCTTCCCTCAATGCCTCAGTCGTGAACCTAATAAGAGGTGGCATTGCCACCTTTGAAGTTGAAGCTAGTCGTCCCAGCTGTCAATATTGGCGTTCTGTGCAGAAGGCACCGATGGGTTTCATGCCAGTCCTGAGCTGCAAGCTCTTCCTCCGACCATTAGGACACTCAAAGTTTGGATCCCTGAAGCCACAACCTTTGCTCATTTGGCTCAGTACAGTAGTAGGAAAAAATCTGTGGTACTACTCCCTTGAAGGCTAATGCTGGCAATGAAAGGAAATTCCTGGATTTGAATGCTTGTCTGTTTACTTATTTATTTAGTTTCGTGTTCAACAGTGGGAAAACATTTTCATCTTCCTCCTTTTCAAACCACTTTATTCATCGCAGCGGGCACGAGAGTGCAAAACTGGACTGTAAGAATTTATCCTCATCCTGGACCTCTCTTGAGCCTCAGAGAAATACTGCAAGGCTGGGAGAAGACCTGCCAGGGATTTGTGAGGAAGAAACAGCCACCCTCATTCTCCAAGGCCACCACAACCTCCTCCTGTAGCCTTGGGATATAGGGAGCTCCGCGCCCCACAATGCTAGTCTGCAACACATCGTTGGCACAACTGCCAGAGCTTGCCTGAATGGAGAATGTTGAATGTTGAATGGAGAGCATGCCCTGCCACTCCGCCTGCTCGCCTTGCCTTCTGCTTTATCCTGTCTGTGAACTCCTGACCTTGATTGCTCCCTCTCCTCGCCCATGCTCCCCTCCCTATCCCAAGCTCCAAGACGGTCTCGTGTTTCTTGGAATCCGGCAGCACGAGGGCTTCTTGTTGATTGGTATAAACAATCTTAAAGGTCACATTTTCCCCCCCCTGCAGAGGGAGTCGGGGGGGTTGTGTGTCTAAAATAAAAGGCTTCTCTCAAATTAACAACCACAAGGATGTAAACATGGAAGCCAAAGGGAGCTGTTCACCAGCAGTGTGAGCTGTGCCAAAGAAGGCCCCCGGGGCTTTCTTAGGAAAGAAAATGTGGGCACAAGATGCAGCATGCTCTTGCAGCTGGCTGGGAGGGAGAGGTCAGGATGCCAGGGGATGGTGGCAATCGTGCCCTGCATGAATGGTGACATCGGATTTGAGCAGCTGTGTTTGTGCCAGGCTGGCGCTGGTCACCTCGCTAAGCTGGGAGGGAATGCAGAAGTCCTGGTGGCTTTGAGCTGTGGAGGCAGGAGGCCTGGAGCTGTGAGACAGTGGATAGCGTTTCACTCAGCCAGGTGCTGGGTGCCATCCAGCTCCTAAAGCCAGTCAGCCGCCTTTGTGGACTTCAGTGGGAATTGGGTCAGAGCCCTTACTGGGGAGAGGCTTGTGGAAAAACAAGCAGAAAGCAAACGTAGGTGCTCAGTTGCCTGCTCAGAGCTCACGTATGCTTTTTGGCTGAATCACAGCCAGGTCTCCACATGACTCACATGGTTACATGAGTTCAAATACGGCAGGGAATTGCAGTTTCAACCAGCTTGGCTGTGCCAGGAAAACCGTTCGTAGGTGCAGCCTGCCCTGGGATGAGAATCTCTTAACCAGTTTAATTTATATAATCCAAAGAGAGAGTTTAAATGTAAAAGAGCAAGACCTCTTATCTTCATAATTTGCCTAATGTTAGAAAGACTTTGTAGGCTTAATTCTTCCTATACCAACCTAGTCTGAGGCTTGTTAACACTGCTCCGCACTGTGCTGCCCGTGAGTTGTTCCCCCCAGTGTAATGCAGGACAGCAGGAGCCATTTGGGATGTGGCATGGCAGCTGCAGTGTCCTTGCCAAGGCTTCAGAAGTGAGCAAGCTCAAAAGCTATGTTTCAGAAACACGTCTTCAGCAAACCCAGCAGAACTTTGTACCCCAGCAAGCTTCTTCAAATTAAAAATTTATGTAAAGTTTGAGGGAAGAATTTTCTTGAAGAGAAATCCATAGACATTGCTAAGTGTGTGGTGACTGCATTCTTCTCAAGAATTTGCTGAGCAGAAATTGTTGGAATTGAAGAGGACACCGGATGGAAGTATCAAATATGTCTGCTGAACTGTATACCTCCTTGGGTGTCTATTGTGGCAAGTGCTAGAGACAAGATCCTGATCTTTCAGTCAGCCATAGTAAGGCCAATCTTTATTTATCTGCTTCAGCTTTCTGTGGCCTGAACTCCTCTGAGAAGGAGAGATACAGCTTAATGCAGTGTGCGTTGGTGAGTACATTCATAACCCTGCTGCTTTGGCCGGTGAATGTAGGCAAACCAGGCCAGATGTAATACCAGAATCCAAGAGATGAGAAAGCTTTACTAGCCATTTTCCTAAAGAAGTAAGCTTTATGTGAATGTATTCTGCTCATGAACCTGTGTTTCTGCTTATCCTTCCATCTCCTTCTTTGGACTCTTTAGCTGGTTTCAACCTAACATGGGAAGGGGGTAGAGATCTCAATGATAATCTAGCGTCTACAAATATAAGGAAATTCAGAGCTGGCGAGGAGGCAAGTCCCACTAATGGATGCAAATTCCAGCGTTTAATCAGACATGAAAAATTACACAAGGTGAAGATTTAGGAAAAAAAACCCCAGGCATGGGAAAATCTTCCTGGACCCAGAAAATGTATTGGATACCAAGGTTCATTAGTTCTACTGCTATATTTTTATATTTGTGTTATTTCCCTGGACCTCTACTTATCCAGGTTCAAGCCCTGAATGGAAGCAGTCTCAGAAACAGCAGGAAAATATTTATTTTTTTTTATTTGTATTACAATAGATCTTAGATGCCCAAACGGAGATCGGGATCCATTTGTTCTTGGGTACTTTCCATCTCATACACAATAATAGACAATCCCTGGTCTGAAGTGCTTGAAAGCATCAAATGCAGGCTGAGGAGTTAAACTGGGTCACCAGCTCAGTTCACACATCAGGTTTACATCCAGGCTCCGGGACTTTGAACTTGCTTTCTCCTGAGCAAGAGTCCTTGGGGCCACATAATTCCAGCTGCCCTGATAAGAACTGTCCAAAGGCTTGCTCAGATTGAAGCTGAGCTTATTAAGATGTTGGTAATAATCTCCTGCAGTTAATGCTTGAAAAATTAGGTGCTGAGTATTTGCCTCCATGTCTAAACCAAAACCGATGGCCTACATCCCTCCACTTGCTTCACAGAACTTTTATTAGATGACAAACAGTTCATTTCTATCTTCTGTGTGGTGGGAAAGGAAGGGAGGTGGCAGGTCTGAGAAGACACGTTTGTGTTTCCAATGGTATGGGTATTTTAACTATTGTCTGCTTTGTTGGTCTGTTGCTAAAGGGCAACAAACACCATTCCTGTTCCCAAATGTTGAGTGTCTGGAAGATGAGATCACACTGTCTGAGGGTTATTTGCTGATACATCACCTTTGTTTAAATTCCTACCATATTATGTTTTCTAACCAAAAAAGTGCCTGAAAAAATTACTGGTGGCCCAGAGTGACTGTAAATGTTTAGTTTGTCTCAACACAAGTTTGAAAACTGGGGGTAAACTCCTCAAATTTAAAGTTTTATTATGATTTCAGATAAAGACTTTGGGGAGGTTCGTGGAATACTTAGTGAATGGTTAGAGAGAGAGGGCTCCAGAACAACTAAGAAAGAAATGACTTATTTAATAGCCTGGCCTCCAGTGCTACAGTGGACAATTCCAAACTATTCTTGCTGAAAACAGCAGTTTTATTTAAATTGAACACTTCAAGGAGAATTACATGTTTCATGAGCAATAAACTGTTGGAGGAGCTGAAATACTAACCCGGGTCACATAAGCACTTTTCAAAATTTGATATAGTTTTAGCCAAGAATTCTGAAAGGCTTTTAATGCTTTCTGAGGCAAGCGCTTGTAAGATGCTCCAAAGTGAGATCCATAAAGCTATAATTTTCCATGAAAAAAAAGAGGAATGGAGGAAAAAGGCCAAAGACTTCTTTTGTAAATCACCAGTATCTTTTAAGAGACATGCGATGATGAGGGCTGGTCTGGGATCTTCCTCCTAAAAGAGATTTGGACTCTGTAGAGGAAAGAATGGGGAAACTTCTTGCCCGGATGATATGAACCATTGTGCAGATTTTGCTGTTATCTGAATTTTCAGTTTCAAGCAGTCAGGAGAGCTGATACTTACACATCTTGTCTCATGAAGCACTTTATTTTCTTCCTGTTGAAGATTTCCACAGGAAATCTCCAGCCAAATTGTAATATTAGGCGTGATTCTTCCTTCATTTCCACTGCACTAACAAGGTCAGAGTGGCAGAGGTAGACCTAATCTTGCTAAAAACTGATGTTGTCTAGAACTGGCCCTTCTGCTGGAGTGGAGTGGGAAGCAGTTTGGAGAAGTCTGCATGAATATTTTCATTAGAGTTGTCACGCTCAGGGGGAAGTTTGGATCCACAGGATATGGAGGCAAAGCAGCCCACTTCCCCCATGGCAAAGCTTCTCTTTTTTTCAGAAAGCATCCCTCCCCTGCGTCCTGGCAGGACTTGGGTCATGCTCCAAATTCCATCCTGTCCCTCTGCTTCCTGCCCTTTCACCCATCACCAGAGTGATAAAATAACCATCCAAAGGCATTGCGGAACCGATTGCTCTGCTATACTTCTGGAAATTAACAGTAATGTTGCAAAAGCTGTTTTTGTAGGAATTTCAAAGGGGCGCTATCGATGAGAGCTGTCCTGTATCTCAACAGTTGCAGTGTTAGAAATCTTTTATGCTCTGATGAAAACCCCAGCCTTAATGCTTAGATTTAGATTTTGCATAGACTGCTGTTTAGCAACATGAGAAGTGGTCTGGCCTGTCATGTTTGCACCAACAAAAATGTCCCTCAAGGAATGGATCCTTCAGATTTGGGGTTTTGGATTGATAGGCTCAAGCTGAGAAGTTTGGACTGTTGGCTTCACAGGAGCAGAGGAAACTGCCCCTAGGAACAGATCACCACCCAGATACAAAAGAAAATCCACCCCAATGTGGATTTTCTGGCATTTTTGCAGCATCTGATCTTGGTCACTGTTGGAGGTAGGATATTGGATTAGAGAGAGTGGTTTTCTCCAGTTTGGTTGTTTTTCTGTTTCTCTAAATCCATGGCTCCACAGATAGAGCTCTCAGTAGGAAAAATTGGGTTCTGCAATATTTCACAGTGAGCTGGGGGACTGCTTTGATAAACCAAGCTGTCCTAGAAGTGTCATTGTAGCTGTGATTGTCTATGAGAGGTTTATAGCAAGGTCAGCAGTGCCAGTTGGTGCAATAAAAGACACTACCTTTTGCCTTCAAACCTTGCCTTACTTAAACTAAGGTACTTGCTAGGGCAAGTTAAAGAAAAAATAATTCCAAGCCTGGAAGAAACAGCTTGGTGTACATGTTTCAGCTCACATAAAGAAAAACCTACTGTTTGAGATGCTGAATGCTGGGGAGGGAAGGAAACTGGCTATCCTGATGGGAAGGTCTGGTGATCTTGAGAGTAAGCATGCTGATTTGAAGAGCAAGTTTTAATCAGCAAAGGAGGAATGGAGTAATGCACAAAGGCACATTTGCCGGTTGCTTTCCCCACATTGACACCCTCCCCAGCCTAGCCCATGTTTTTTTTCCTGATGTGTCTTTAAGGTTGTGCTTTAGAGGTTAGAAAGCTAAAGATTTAGAGAGGAAACAAACGGGGAATCTCATGAGATGATAAAGGTGGTTGAAATGTCAAGATGGGGTTTAGAAATGTGCTCGTGTTCTATTTCTGGTACCCTTAAGGGCGGATTATGGAGAACCTTTCTTCTTTTTTACTTCTTCCATGCTCTTGAGACAAGTGGCAGTGTCCCTGATTCCCTGAGGTGATAGATACAAGTATCTCATGGACATTGAAAGTCTCCTGGATTTATTCTGGTATGGTTTTTTGAGACACTTGAGCACACTGAAGAACTTTCTCTTGAAGTTCATTTTATCACCCTGGGCAACCTGTTCTAGGTGACTCTGCTTGAGCAGGGTGGATTAGATGACCTCAAGAGGTCCTTTTCTACCTCAGCCATGGTGTGATTCAACCTCTTGGAGCATCTTTCTAACTCTGCAATGGGTTCATCTGGATACTGGATGCAGCATATTTCCAACAATACGGCAGAATTACCTTGTATTAATTTTTTCTATGTTCTACCTAGCTTATTCATTCTCTCACACTACGCTTCAGTTGAGACCAACTTGTAGGTAGCAAATCAGGGTTAGGAGGTGATGTTCTGCAAACACAGCTGGCAGCAACCCCATCCAGGTCATTTCTTCAGAGCACCTCCTGCCCATTTCTCAGTGCCTCCCAGCCCCTTGCCATCCTGTCTGCGGCCCTGGCTGGGCTCAGCATGCCAGAGGAGACAAAGCTTCCTCCCGCATAGCTTGGGCATAACTCAGCTGCATTCTTCAATGACTGTTTTTCCCCAGTGACCTTACTCTACAGCTCTGGTGGTCAGTTGACTATTATGCTGCGAGCTTGCCCACATTCCTCCACCCACTCAGGCAAGCACTGCCAGCTGGGAAGGGGCAGCGAGGCAGGGAGGAATCTGGATGTCTGGGGACTTATTCAAGGGAAACAGAAATTCCAGGCCTTTGTGACTGTTTTGCCCATCACTGCTGCAGCAACTGGGAGGTTGGAGCTGCTGCGTGAACAGGGTCTGACCACCGCGGTTGCCACACACCCTGCAGTGACAGGCATTCCCATAGCAAGCCAGGAGGCTCCCCTTGTTGCCACATTACTTGGTCCTTTTCTCACATTGAGAGGAAACCCCAAGGAAAACAGCGTGGAGAAACCTTAACAGAGTGGTTGCTGCTTGTCCTGTTCGTGGGAGCCTTACAGTAACAGGTTTAGCTTCCCAGATCCCCTCTTTGAAGCCTGGGAAGATGCTAAGCTAAGGATATTTAAACACTGTAAATCATACAGCTTTCTGGGTTTGAGAGCCTTTTAATTTTGACCACTTAATGTGCAACTTCTAAAATAACAGTTTTATTTCCTTATATATGTGCGAGAGAGGCTAGACATGAGCTAGATAGGGAGTTGTAATGCAGATGATTGTTCAGCTCCGGAGCCAACTCAGATTTCAGTGGAGAAGGATTTGCACAGTAAGAGGAGAAGGTTAGAATCCTGCTACTTTATTATTGCCATGGTTAGATTAGAAATGTTACGGATTTGTGAAGAAATGACTAAGTCAGGAAAATTTATGATTCTCAAAGCTCACTCAGGCACTTGCACATCCTGTGTATTTTCTGACATACTTCCACCAGCATAAATATTAATAGACTAATACTGACATTTAGGGCCTGATCCAAGTCTTATTAAATTCAGTGGAAACACTCCCATTGTCTTCAGTGGAAGATGTATCACGGTCTTGAAAAGAAACAAAGGAAGAGAAAATACCAAGTGGGCTTCATGGGGCTAAATAATGTTGTTATCAAATCAGAACTCCTCAGCTTCCTGAGTCTGAGCATTTCACTCTGTGACCTTTAACGTTAAATTATTGCCAAAACAGGAAGACAAAATTAAGGCTTGATAAGGGTTGATATGGTCACAGATTATACCAGCCTAACTGATGGAATGTGACAATTTCTTCAATGGAAATGACTTGGGCGTGAATTGTTCATTGGTTGTTTTGATTTATTCAACCTTTCAGCCCCCTAGTTTGCAGTGGCAGGGATTACTAGAAACTCCGCAAAAGAAATTCTTTCTCCCACTTAATTTATAACCTCTGCAGGTGCATGAAGAGTTACAGAGAGAGGATTAGCTATTGGGATATGGCTCCATTTAATTCATGGAAGAGATAGCCCAGAATCGGCTCTGTGGATGCCATGTGAAGGTCTATTGCAAAAGCTTTTTTGGCATCAAAATTTCTGTCTCCTTTTCTAGATCAAAATCTTTCCCCCAAACCTTTCTGCACAGCAATCAGTTACAGCTGTGTTTTGCAAAGCCAGCTAGGGAATTTGTATGTCCAGTTCCCATAAAGTTTAATGTGAATTAGGTTTCCAAGCAGCCTTGAAAGTTCAGCTGAGTTAGGGCTGGAACCTCCTGGTTTTGATACAGTTCTGTACATGGAATCCCTGCATCTCTGGATTAAAAAATAATAAAAAGGGAAATTGAGGCAGAGCACAGGCCTTGATGAAACACCTGAATCAGAGCTCGCAGCAACTGCAAAAGTCACACTTCATGTCAAAAGAAGCAAAAAGTAATTTTTCCAGCATTCTCCAGTAATTTTAGGACTAGATTTCCAAGAGAGTCCCTCTTTGCACCCAAAGGTGCACAGGTGAAGTATTCAAAGGGCCCATTTATGAAAACAAAAATGCTGCACCTCAGTGCACTGACTTCTGAAAATCTGGCCAGGGGTGGAGTGATCACAGAAGACCCTGTACTCAGGAGTACCTGGCAAGCTGCAGGCCAGAACAAGCTGTAGTGTATGTTTTCCTGGAGAGATTATCAGTGAATGTGTGCACTTTCTCAGCCATGGCCACCGACAGAACTTCCAATTCACCTCTTGTCAGTTAGGAGGTTTCTGTCTAACCTGTGGAGTACAAGTACTTGCAGGCAGCCTGTCATCTCTACTGCGAGAAGAAAACTATGCTGGGAGTAACAACTGGCAAAGCCAAATGAAACAGCTCAAGAATTGCAAGAGGGAAATTTGGACTTAGACTTTGGCTCCACCACATGACAGCCTCCTAGATACCAGTATCTACAGAGGTGATACCTTCACTATGTTCAAAATATGTCTGAAGAGAACAGAGCTGGAGAGAAGGAAAAGGAGAAAGAAAGCACTTCAGTGCGACTAACTGATCCAGAAGCCTCATAGAAAGACGTGGTTATTTAAGCTGCAGACTTATCAGAAAAAGACACTTTAGAAATATTTCCTGTAGCTACACCAGGGGTCTACAGATCTTAGCCAACAATCTGGAGCCACACTGGTGAACAAACATATACTGAAAGAAAAAAAAAGGACTTTGAGAAACAGGGCCAAGGCAGCTTAGGTGACTAGCTTTCAAGTGCTAGTACTCAGTGGCCACAAGAGCAAAAAACTAAAAAGATTTCCCTCTTAGTAAAAAAACAGAAGCAATTGTTTATTATGAGTTCTACTTGGAGCCTCCAACATTGTAAAACTAAACCTGCAGTGACCTGAGAGAACATAAAGCTTTTACAGGGCCACAAGGCATATACGTGTTTGCAACGTTGTAATACAGAGGAGAATGCAATTGGAGTACTTGAACCAGTCTCCCCACATCTTATATTTTAAAGCTGTGCTGCACATTAGCCTGCAAGAGACAGGAATGGTATGCTGCATTATTTGAACTTTTGTCTTACCATTTGCAATATTTGTCTGCCTGGCCTTTTACTGTTCTGCATCTCTAGCACCTTATCTCTGGAGAGTCCACGGGGTTCCTCAGCTGCTGAAATTAGCAGGTACTTTAGGAAATGGTGTTGGGTACTCTGGGGTGGCTTTCTACCCAGGCATGACCTGAGAAAAGGTTTCTATGCTGCTGGTTGATCAGATGAAGTACACCAGAAATAGGAGTTCTTGGTCTCCCATTCTAGGTGTTCTTGATGACATCAAGCTCAGTGTTGTTGATAATCTGGAAGGAGTGAATGCCATCCAGAGGGAACCTTGACAGGTTAAACAGGTGGGCCCTCATGAACCTCATCAAGGTTCAACAAGGTCAAGTGTAAGGCTCTGCATCTGGGTCAGGACAATCCCAAATACAAACACAGGTTTGGTGATGACTGGATTCAGAGAAGCTCTTAGGGGTATTGGTGGATGAAAAACTGAGTATGACCTGGCAGTGTGCACTTGCAGCTGAGAAAGCCTATAGTACCCTGGGCTGCATCAAAAGAAATGTGGTCAGGAGGTCAAGGTAGGTGATTGCCCCCTCTATTCTGCTCTTGGGAGACCTCACCTGGAGGAGCTGTGTTCATCTCTGGGACCCCCAACATAAGAAAGACATGGACCCACTTGAGTGGGTCCAGAAGAGGGCCATGAAGGTGATCAGGGGGCTGTAGAACCTCCTGTATGAGAAGTGGCTGAGAGAGCTGGGGTTGTTCAGCCTACTGAACAAAGGATAAGGCTTTAGGGAGACAATATAGCAGCCTTCCAATACTTAAAGGAGGCCTGCAAGAAAGATGGGGAGCGATTACTTATCAGAAAGTGTTATGAGGGGTAACAATTTTAAACTGAAAGGTAGATTTAGATTAGACATTAAGAAGTTCTTCTCTTTGAGGCTGGTGAGGCACTGGTATAGGTTGTCCAGAGAAGCTGTGGCTGACCCATCCCTGGGAGTGTTCAAGGTCAGGCTGGATGGGGCTTTGAGCAACCTGGTCTAGTGAAATGTGTCTCTGCAGGTGGGTTAGAATT
>JBCJKH010056532.1:27711-37822 GCA_039877255.1 Loriculus beryllinus
AGTGTTCAAGGTCAGGCTGGATGGGGCTTTGAGCAACCTGGTCTAGTGAAATGTGTCTCTGCAGGTGGGTTAGAATTAGATGATCTTTATGGTCCTTTCCAACCCAAACCATTCTGTGATTCTGATGGTGTCAGGTAAATAATGATGATGGTTGGATGCTGTAGGTGAAATTCTACCTTTGTTACTCATGTTATCAAATATTGACTTACCCTTTAGCTACAAAATAATGTCTTTTTGTCACCTGCATTTTTTTAATTTTTTTTTTTTTGTTTCAAAAAAACTTTTTCAGAAAGTTATTTTGTAAGGTGCTGCTTGATGTGATCTGGACATTGTCAGATTCGTGTAGGTGCTTGTAAGCCTTAACTTACTGCTGGAAAAAAAGATCAGCGTGGCTTAGGTAAATGCGTGTGCATTGTAGATGCAGTGCTTGGCAGCTCTTTGTTCAGCTTTACTCAGCTTGGAAAACTCCTTCAATCCTTAGAAAGCTAGAACGGAAAAAAGAAGTGAATTGGTCTGACTGAAAGGTGCTCACTCTGTGAAAGTGAAGTGCAGCACTGCCCGGTGCAGAGATGAGTTGTGGCTTCGTTTGCCATGCAGCCCTTTTCCTCCACATGTAATAAAAGTTCCTTCTCCCCACCCCCCTTTGCATTGTTTCCCCTCCTCTCCCTTTTTTTTTTTTTTTTTTTTTTCTCCCTCTTCCCGTCAAATATTTAAGCAGAGATTTCCTTTCTGGTGGTGTGCCAAGCAGCATTCCAGCTCTGCCCCCTTCAAAAATAAAAAGGCTGACCCCCATTTCCATAACCAAGGAAGGGACAGGTAGCCTTTGTTTGTGTTCCAGAGTATGACTGTTTTTCTTAGGTTCACACCAAAGCAAGAGAAATGATGCTGTTATTCAAAGGAGGAATTAGCCAGTGACCCCAGCAAATGCAGTAGCAACAGCAGTGAAATGGGTGGTATGAGCCGAATGCTTTTTGGTGATGAACCTTTGGCTTTGGCCAATTTCTTCTCTTATCCTCTTCCTCTCCCTTCTTTCCCCACAAGATTTCCCTTTTTTCTTGTGTTTGAGGCACATCAAACCCTGGAATAGCCCTCACAGGCATTAGTCACTAGTGATTAAAATAGCCACTAAGCAAGCAAGAGCCTGCAATGATCTGTGCTAAATTGGGTGTATCTCTGTTTATAGCAAGGGTTGCTAATTTGCAAACCTCCCTTGTTATTATCGTTGTTTTTATTAATAGCGCCAAGGGCCTCCAGCTGACATTAAAGTTTCATTTCATCCATTTCTGTACAAAAGCAGGGAAGGGAAAAGTTTATCATCTAGATGGGCACTGTAAGAATCAGGCAAAATGAAGGGCTTTTTGGTCCATATAGCTGAAGCACAGAGGTCCCATTAGTGAACATTCAGGAAGGATAATGAGCAGACCTGAAGAATGGGTTCAGGTCCCCCCAGCTCTGAGCAGGTTCTCAGTCGGGAGACTGCTCATCACCTTCCTTCTGACAGCAGGGGACTCAGTGGCCTGGTGCAGGCAGAGCTGCTGTCAATATGGGTGCTGTGCTGGGGGTGAAGGTGGGAAGAGCAGATTGTGCAAGCTGAGAAGAAATCAAAACCACCAAACCAAAAGGCCACACTGCTGGGGTTTTGTGACAATAAACTCATCTGAAAGAGTGAAAATTACAGAAAATGTAATTGCAGATGTGTACTTACCTTTCCTCACCTACAAGATGGGGACAGTAGTGTGACCTCACAGGGACCACCTGTGGTTTTAGGGTCCAGCTTTATGCATATACCATGGTCTTGGACCACTACCAGTGGCCTGAATGAAAAGCCTGTTCATTAATAAGTATGACTAATGTAATCTAGTGGCTGAATCAATTAGTGAAATACATCAGGTTTCCTTATAGTCATTATATTAGTGGTTAAAGTTTTCATTTCTATCACCTAGAGAAGCTGTAAGGATTTACCCCATTTTTACCCCTTAATTCCAATAGCAAAAAAAAAAAAAAAAAAGTGGTTTTATGGCTCAAAGTCTTGGGTTCTGTCCCTGTTGATGGCTCATGCATAATACATGTCTTTGATGCGGAACAGAAATTGGAAATCTTGTAAGAACAACTTAGGTCAGGCTGCAAGTATATCAGAGGGGTTTTTCCCTCAGTGTATCTGCTTCCAGCTGAGGGGAAGTAACAAAGAATGTGTTTAAAATCAGTGGAATTAGTTGAACTTCTTTGACTCATAATAAAGATTTGGATTTTTTTTTGAGATTTTTAAATGAAATTTTGGCTCTGATTTTGTTTTGTCTTTAGTAGTTCACATATCTCTAGCTGTATAACAAACTACAAGGTCTGAACAGGATTGCTAGAGGTCTGTGTTGCTCTGCAGCTAGCATCACTCCTGCTGCTCACACTGACAGTAGTAATGGTGGATTTACAGAGAGGGCACATTTTAAGTATTGGCTGTTAATTTGTGTCTTAATGTGTGGTGAATTGAGCTAAGCAGAGAAATAAACCTGCAGTCAGTTTAAATACAGCAGTACGTAATTTGAGGCATCTGTCACCAGGCTGAAACTGTGAGCACTTTGCTCACTGAAGGGGATCCCTGATTCAGGAATGTTGCTAATAAAGAATTGAACAATCAGATGTGATTAGTGTCCTTGTCATTGACAGGGCTCAAGCACGGGCTTCAAACAAAGTATGTTTTCGGACTGTAGGGAGAGTGTGTGGGAAATGTACCAAGCCACAAGTGTGGAGAGCCGAGGAAGTTGAGTGATGAGACTTGGGAAGGCTTCAGAGTGGTTGTGAATGGATGTGCAGGGGAAGGGCAAAGCAAGCATGAGCTGTGAAAATTAGTCAAAATGTCTCTTCAAACAATTTATTTCAGTTCTCCTGTGAAAATGTCATGAGGATGGAGAATAGACTTTTGGCTGCTGGCTTCTCCAGCAAGCAGCATGGAGGTTTGCATTTGGTAATGCTGTGGAGTCAGAGGTGAAAGTGGAGATGGTGGGTTCCTCTCTTCTCACCTGCAGGATTCAGGGGGCTATGCCTTCCAGGGCACTACCGTGGTGTGCTGACAATGAGCATCTAATAGAATGTGTGCTATTATAACCTAGATTGTCCCTTTGGGGTTTTATCCTGCCCAGTGTTTTTAGATCCCATTGGGGTTTTATCCTGCCCAGTGTTTTTAGTTCCCACTTGATTACTGGGAGGCAAAGATGCAAAGCAGTAAAGCAGCAAAGCAACCTTTTCGTTATACAGTTCCAAAGAGACAACCTCAAAATATTCTGAGAATCTACCTCAGGGGAAGGAAACCTCCAAACCACCTATTAAGATATCACCACAGCACCTCATCTTTTTGAACTAAAAGCTTTCAGGAGATGCTTCCCAAGCCACATCCCAGCTACAGACTTTCTTCCTCAAATACCCTAGGTGGGGGTGCAGGGAGGGGGGTGTGGGGAGAGAGGAAAAGAAAAAAAAATAAACAAAAGAAATCAAAACCCCAACCCACCCCACTATCCAAATGCTGTTCTGTCTGCACTGATTATATAAGGTGATAAAGTTGAGGAGTGAGCTGAGGTCAGAGCCTCAGGACGCTGTCTCCCTGTGCCATGAAGGAGCTTTTTGTGTGTATGTGCATGAGGGATGAGGGTTGTGCTTGGTTCTTGAAAAGCCTTCAGACACTCTCCAAAGAATACAAAATTTAAAGCAGTGTAAAGTGCTCCATCAAACATGTTTTACAGTCTTGACATCACTGCCTGTTAAATGTACCCCAGTGGCTCCTTCTGAGAGCTTTTGCTTTTTTCTTGCTGCTGGGCAGAGTATTCATGCAAAACAGGGACAGTTGCTTTATAATCCTGTCTAGGTGGGGGAACCTTGGAGAAGGCTGCTTCACCCAAGGTCACCCAAAACATGTAAAATATATTCTGCCTCCAAAAATAAACAAGATAGATAAATATGCCTGGGCCAGAGTGTGAAGCAGGAGTTAATAAGGCATCTGGGACCAAGGACTTACTTTCAAATTGAACAGAGTGCAGTGTTGTGTTCGGATAGAGGTGTTTTCCTGAATCTTTTCTTGTTTCTCCACAGTGCTCATGGGTGGGACCAGGCATGGTGGAAGCCAAAAGAGAGATTTCTATAGGCGATCAGATGGGAAATCAATATCGTGTCTGAGGCTGGATGGCCTCAGAATTGGTGAGTTCCCAGAGGCAGCAACCATGATGTTAGCTTGCGTGAAGGTGCTTCATCCTGATCCCTTGCCAGTGATCTGCTCGTTGATGTAGTAAAAGAACTCTCTGCTGGTCTATTTAAAGCATCTTCATTGTATTTCAAATATTTATTCACCTATATTGCATCTTGTATGAAACACCCAAGTCTAGGACTTTCAAGTCTGCCCAAAAGACAGGGGAGTTAGGGTGCCACTGGGTGACAGAGTTTAGGTGTGGAACAGGTGCAGCAGATGTAAAATGCACTGTGATAGGATATGATTTCAGCTGTCATTGTGCCCTGACATGAAAAGGAATATCTCAGATTTGTCTCAGTAGTTGCTTTCCAGCAATCTCTCAACTCTGCCTTAGCCCTTACACACTAGGATGAGATTATTAGCCTCTGGCATTTCTTCCTTTCTACAAATAAACAGAACGGAGGAGAGAGGAAGAATGGCTAAGTGCTATAACATTAGGAGCAATAGAACAAAATTAGACATGGTAAAATTGCAGTTCAGTCTGAAGGGAGAAGGTTTATGATGTGTAATGCTTCAGCCATAGCTAGGACTTCATTGTGGTGGGGCTGAGCTCATAGATAGTTCTGCTTTGAATCTGTTTACAGTCCAGAGAGATGACAAGTGAGATATGACAAGCACTGTAATCTTTTCTCTTTGGAGGGAGAATATGGATATAGAGGGTTAAATTTTTGTCTTTGTGTGTCAGCAGGACCTTTGCTGCAGACAGGAATGGAGTTTCACTGTAAGCGATTTGGCCGAAGTGTGTGTAATGAGTCCCCCTCGTTGCCTTACACATCCTTTTGCATGCAGTCCAGTTTTCATCTCTAAAACGTGAAGGATCATTGTAAAGTACTCATTTTAGAGGTAACCCAGGCTTGTGCATGAATGTTGTGCCTAATCTTGTGCATTTGCTTGCTGTCTCTTGTCCCTCTCTGTGCTCAAGCACCATCATACGCATGCCCCTGCAGGCCAAAACCTGTAGATAGTCTGTACTATAGCTGGCAACAGATTTTCCCTCCTGAGGTGTCACTTCTGAGGAGTCATCCCAAGCGCTGCTCAGCTCTGATGAGCAGAACATGCTCTGGAAACACATGTGAAATGTGGGTGCAAGCATGTGCAGGATGGCTCTCACATTCAGGGCCAATTAGACTCTGCAGTATGAATGCAGTCAAGTTCTTGTGCCAGCAAGCAAGCCTGAGCAATGCAGCTGTTATCCAGGTAGTTTGGAGCATTTTCATAGAGATGTGTCTAGTGGGGATATGGAAACTCAGATGTTTCCTTTCAGCACTGGTGCTCACTCCTGAGTTAGCTAGCTTGAGGTTGGAGACAGGCTGCAATCACCCAAATTATTTCTGCAATGAGGAATATGTGCAAAGTCAAGCAAAACACATCTTGGAAGAAATGAATTACCAGCCAAATATAGATTATTTCATTTTGAGGGACATTATCCTGTCTACTTAATTTCTCAGTCATCCAGCAACTTTTAATGTGCATTAATGCCTGTATCTATTATAACCACACGTACTAAAGTCCAGACTTTATTATGTCTTTCTTGCTTGTTACTGGCATATGATGTTAGACAGGACAATGCCTTTTCTGTTTTCTGAGACACTGAATGTACAAACTCCTTATGTTGTAAGTGCTCTCCCATGGATTTTAGCCCCTTTTTGTGTGGTAATAGTCAGGAGAGGGTAGAGACAGAGTGGGGTAATTTTCATGGAGGGCTAGTTTCTTTTAAATGCATCTTCTGGCACTGATTCAAACTGTATAGATACTTACTTGTGATAGCTTTGATGTGATTTAAGCATATGCTGAAACTTAAAGGTAAGCTTTGTGTTTTGCAGAAAAATTGTCCTCATGCCTTATTTGAGGATGGAACTGTCAAACTGCTCAGTTGTGCAATCTGCTTGGGCCAGAGTAGTATGGCAGGCAAAGACAGCTAAATCCAGTTAATTACAAGGCCAGCATAAGTACAGCAAAACTCAGAGACTCACTAATAAGCTTCTTAGAAACCTTGTTGAAAATTGGTAGTCACCAAGTGATAAAATATGGAAACTTTTTCTCTGATAAAGCTAAAAAGTGATGATCTTTCCTCTGAAACACTGCAGCAGAAGCACTAATGAGATAAATGTATTTATGCCATGAACAAAATGCCTGATGAAAACTAATCCGGGAGACGGAATAAGTGATTGAAGTGGGCCAGAATTGTCAGTACGCTCCATCTGCTTTGCATCATTGGGCCGGGCAAAACATCAGAGCATATTGGTGTATCTGGCAGATGTCATGTTATTTTTATGTCATCCTTATTCTTCCAGGGCCTCATCCAAGCCTCACTGAAGTCCATAGAAATGAGTGGACTTTCTTTTACATCAGTAAGCTTTGAATTGGTTCCTTCTTTGCTCACTAGTAACATCAGGAGTCCACGATCGGTACTGGGGGCATTTTGATAGAGCAGTTGGGCACAACTGTGCTTTTGCCTTTTTATGATCTTGTTACTGATGTATGGTGGTGGCTGGAGTCCAGAGATATAATGAAATGGGGAACATAACAAACTACAAAATGCATAGTAATTTACCAGCTAATAAGACTGCTCACAGAAGCACTGAAATTCAATGGGATTTAGAATCCCAAGGACCCTGTTATTTTGGAAAATGGATCATATGCTTTCAAGGCGTTTGGGCAGCTCTGAAAACTTCATCACTTCTATGAAGAGCAGCACAGACCTTATGTAATATCACAGGCAGCAGCCAGAACTGTTGAGAGTAAACCCGAAAAATGGCCTGATCTTCTATTGTTTCTGAAGATGCAAATTCCTCTTTTCCTGGTGTTAAGTAACTTTTGGGTGTTGTCCTCTGTTAAAAAAGGAGTCTGCCGTATGTTGCAAAAAAGATGTTTATAAATTCCCTCAGATGCCTGTCAATCCAGACATCCCTCCTTATTCCTGTTATGTTTATTTATATAGACACATAAACCCAAAAATCTTGCATTTATTAATCAAGGTGATTCAGCTCATGCCTCCCACTGTCTTTCTTTGATTCCAATCTTATTCCAAAAAACAGCCCTAAATATCACTGAAGTTACTCATAAAACATGGTACTGCTCTGCATGAGTAAGACTATTTGAATCTGGCCTGGAGTAAAGTTACTAATTCTCAGCGAGAAGCAGAGCTAGACAAATTGCAAAATATTGTCCATTAATCTGTTCTTGAATTTTTAAACATATTTTTTGGTCTCTGTTCACTCGTGGATCTCTGAGCTAATGAACTTGTTGACAGGAATGTTCACCATAACAACCCATTTACAGCAAATATTGCAAGATCTTTGCACTCTTTCCTCCATTCAAAATAATACCAGTCTCCTTCCCCAAGAAATGACCTTCCTGTTTTAGAGTTTTGTCATTAATTGTGAATATTCACATTGGTAAGATGTTTTGTTTGTTTTTATAAGTCCTCCTCCAGCAAAAGAACAGAATTAAACCACTCAAACTAGAATTTAACAAAGAAAGATGTTAGAGGTCCAATGCCAAGAGAAAGAATGGCCCAGAAGTTGGAGCTGTGGTGGGAGATGTGGAAGTCAGTCCTCTGTCCACCAAAGTCTTGACCGTGTGGGAAGTCAGCAGTGCTGCACCTCAACTCCCCATGTAGGAACACTCTCCCTTGAAGAGCACTGAAAAGTTAACAGCTTTCAGGATCTCAGGTACACTGGGGTATGTATGAAGGATGCATAATACTGACAAATCATTTGCTTGTGACCCAGCTATATAAAAAAAAAAAAAAGAAGTGTAGAAATGATTTAATTACAAATTTCTTTACCTAAAGATGTCCTTTCGTCGACTGGTGGATATTTTCTTTGAGGAGATTATTCATGGAGCAAGGTTCTAAAATAAAAATTGAGGAGGATGGAGCAAAGCTGGGCTTTGGTGAATACATCTAAACCCTAGACACATTGCAAACAATCTGAGCCTGTTCCCAGGCAACTCCCAAGCAGAAAATAGGCACAACTGCTCTGAACGCTTTCTCTATCATTTGTTTGCATACCTGTAGGGTATTCTTCAGAGCAAGGAGGCACAGTTGTTGACCTCAGTTTGCTTTGGATCTGGCCTGTAATGAGAGCTGTACCCACACTAAGCTTCAAATTTCAAGTAGTTTGATGTGGCCTTTTACAAAGAAAAAGAAAATGGTTATAATTTTTATTACAATAAGAAAATGCAATTTTTCATTCTCTCCTCATTTCAGGAGGTCTGAGGGGATTTTACTCAACTTCCTCTCTACCTTCAGGCAGAGACCAAATCTGAGAAATTGCAGACCAATTTTGGAAAGTTCTCAGGATGTGCAAAATTAGGGACTCATGATAGAATCATAGAATCATAGAGTAGTTAGGATTGGAAAGGACCTTAAGATCATCTAGTTCCAACCCCCCTGCCATAGGCAGGGACATCTCACACTAAACCATATCACCCAAGGGTCTGTCCAACCTGGCCTTGAACACTTCCAGGAATGGAGCAGTTACGACTTCTTTAGGTAAGCTGTTCCAGTGCCTCACCACCATTACAGTAGAGGACTTCTTCCTTATATCCAATCTAAACTTCTCCTGTTTAAGTTTTAACCCATTACCCCTTGTCCTATCACTACAGTCCCTAACGAAGAGTCCCTCTCCAGCATCCTCATAGGCCATCTTTTCTGTATGTAAAAGAAATCCAGCTGCCTTGTTAAAAGACAATGGATGAAAGAATGCAACAGTGCTGTTGCTGCAGCAGATAACACTCACCTTTTTAAAGTGTAAGCTATCAAGTACATTGAGGAGGTTTTCTGTTGGATGGGTTGGTTTGGTTGGGTTTGGCTTTTTTTGATACTTAATGGAGCCAAATATCTTCAGATTGATTATGTAAATTATCAGAAGATATTCACGACACTGAACCATTTCAGGAAGCATTTGTAAGTCTCACATAGGAAGACTGTCTCATTCCTGGAACAGACCTTAATGGGTAAACTTTAAGGGTGATCTAATAATTTTATTCCCTCCTATATTTCAAAGCCTATATCTAAACTGAACAAATTATCAAAGTCAACAAACTCTGAAGAATTAAAAACTTCCCTTAAAGCCTTTTTCTTCTGTTAAAAATAAATAATTAAATAAATATATAGCTTTACATTTACAGTACAGTAAATAAAAATACTGCATTTGTTAATTAGACGCTTAGAAGACAGCAGGAACTTTCTAGTAGCAAAATCAGCCAGCTTATCTGCTCAAGGTGTTAACAGTAAGCCAAATATTGTATCCACAAAACACAGATAACTTTCTTTCTAAAATCAGAGGTCACAAAAGTAAATTATGCTACATGGCACAATAAGTACCTTCTAGCATTTTTTACACGAAAGTAATCCTGAAACCATTCAGCTTTTAGAGGGAAAAAGTATCTGTTCAGAGACAAAGTTCCTAGTTACTTTGATCTGGTCAGCATGAGTTACTAATCTTCTCTACAGGGATACTCATCTCATAACTCAGTAAGAAATCTCAGTAACCACCACCACTCAAACCCACCCCAGTATGATCTCTTAGTCTAAAATAGAAACCATACCTACCTGTGTTTTGAATGTGATCTTTTCCTTCTAGATTGGGATTTTGAGCTAGACCTGGATTCTGAACGAGAATGGGAACGAGATCGACCACCTTTTCTTTCACTGCTCTTTCCAGACTCTGAGAGGAAAAAACCACTCTGCAGTGTAAGCTCAGAACATTTAAACATCCCAGTTAACAATCTGGCACAACTGGAAAGTACCACACATATAGTGCAAGGGGCCTACGCTTTGCACATCTTTCTTCTTTGCAAATATCCTTCAGAAACATCCAAGAAAGTCATTGCATATACTCGTTGAGTGCAGCCATCCTGCAGCAGTACACA
>JBCJKH010056532.1:37922-50552 GCA_039877255.1 Loriculus beryllinus
AGGTCCATGTCAGCGACAAAGATGTTGAACAAGACCGGTCCCAACACTGATCCCTGAGGGACACCACTCGCTACTCATCTCCAGTTGGGAAGCTGCTGTTTAATGTACCTTGTCATGCGTGCTTCTGGGAATCTGCTTCAGACCAGGTGCCCCCTTCAGCCCTGCTTTTTTCTGATTTATAACCTTCAATCAGAAGAAGTGTCTGATAAAAATGATGGGAGGTTTTTCCCTTTTGGGACCAAGATGGCTAGAAGGTAGTAAAGATATGGCCTTGCATAGCTGAGAACTATCTGCCAGCTTCTGGAGTGTGGCATCCAGTAGAAAAACGGTTCCCAAAGCCTGACAATGTCCAGCAGGGTCTTGCTGCTTACACAGAGGGCTTTGTCACTGAACCTATCAGCCCCAGATGCATGACGACTCAGGGAGGAGGAGAGGAATGGCAGCTGAATTTAGGGGTGCTCTCTTTTGGCAACATCCTGAAACCTAGGACAGACTATATCCTGGCCTTCGCTGCTGCAAGACTTAGTATTGATCAAGAGTTAGCATTGATCTGCTTTTGCAATGTTCAGTGTTCAGAAGAGTGTGGTGTGCCCTTACCAAGAGCAAATGTGAGCCTTATCTGAATGCAGCTGGTATTATTTTCAAGCCCAAATTAGACACTGTGTTAGACATTCTGGCAAAATACACCAGCAGTATGGAAAAAAGTCCATAGAACTGGAAAAAAATGCTGTGAATTTGCTGTTGTTACATCCACCGATTTGGGAAAAAAATCACTGCAAAGGCACAATCCCTAAAACAAATGAAAGAAAATGTCTTGTATCTGCTGGCAGGCACTGGAGCTCCCCAGCAGAGGCTGCCTGGAAGCAACAGAAACAACTGTGCACAGCTTCTTGGCCACAGCAGCGCAGCATTCACCCATCCGAGGGAGAGATGTGCACTTTGCCATAGGTGTAGGTGGCTGATGCTTCTATCTCTTCCTTGGCTATAGACACCCACCCCTAATTTGAGATCCTGCACTGCTCCAGGCAGAGCTGGAGGAGACAGAAGGCGTGAATGGACAGCCAAGACCAAGCACAGCCAAGGGACTGGCTTGGCTCTGGAAGGCAAAATGCAAGCTGAGCCATTGGAGCCGGCTGTACACAGATGAGAAAGAAAATGCACAAAGTGATAAATAACTTTGCTTGGACCGCCAGGAAGGGCTGCCAGAACATTCTCACTTGGCTATGCTCTGACTTGGCTCGCCCTCTGCCTTGGCTCGCCCTCTGCCTTTGGCCCCACTCCTGCACAGACAAAGTGCCGGGCCAGAGCCATGCATGCATCTCCAGGCCGGCTTGCCCTGTCTCCCCACTGCCCAGCCTGCCCCTCACACTGCTCCCCTCCAGAGCCCACCCTCCATCCAGATGGGCATCCTAGAGGTACACCCAGCAAGAAGGTATGGAGATACAAAAGTCAGGAGGCTTTCCAATAGCTCGGGTTGTTTTCAGAGGAGCCCCCTTTCCCATTGCTCCCCCAGCAATCTGGACAGCATTTGCTTTAAACGTCATACTGTACTGCGTCCCTGGGCAGCTAAAAAGTCTGCTTTTCCAAGGGTCAGCTCTGCACCCTTTCTTAGAAAGGAGAGTAGCATGTACAAGTGGTCTGAATGGTTTTAGCAGAGGTGCTTGGATAGCTGCTTTCTCACCTGTGAGTACCTGGCAGTTGGCAGAGCAGGGATAGATGGCTGGAGTCACAGCATGGGGTGTGCAGAATGGGAATGCACTGCCAGTGCCATCCATGGCAGCATGGAAATCAAAGCAGTCCTTCCTCCAGCACCCTGTGGTGCTACCAACTGGGTGCCTAAGTAGAATGGATCTTATAGAGGATTAATCAGGGAAGAAAAAATGTCTGCATTTCTCAGTTTCAGCTGGCAGCTCCAGCTTGAGAAAAGCTATTGTTACAGGATTTCCAGCATCTCATTGCCTGTGATGCACATAGAACATATGTCTTTGTTTAGTTGCCCATTATTTAACCTAGATTTTTCCCCCCTTGGGAGACTACAGTGAATTCAGGGCAGGGCACATGAATGGTTTAATTTATCATTTTCCAATATAGGCTGTCTTGCACTTCTGTATAGTGAAAATAATTTGTTGTCAAGTTATCCAGTTACCACCTCATTTTATATGCTCCATAATAATCAATTTGTAATGATCCATACTCGTAAGAAGTCTAAAAATCCAAACATTGCCATCTCACAGCAGATAACTATTAAACATTTCCAGCAGCACTGAATCATCCTAATCCCTGGGAGAGCTATGTACACATTTTCAGAGAAATGGTTTGCCACTAGAAAAATCCTTTTCAGGAGTACATGGTTTGCTTTTGAAACCCTATAGACTTTGGAAAAATTCAGTTTGAGGGAAGATATACTATTTTATTGGAATTTTGTTGTTGTTCTAAGTTGCATCTCTTTTCCCTTTTTCCTCTTACTGTCACGCATTCCTTTTACAGTGGATGTGTCTTTCCATAGGACATAGCTCATCGCAGTAGTATGTTGAAGGTTATGGACATGTCCTTATGTTTACCACAAGTAATTTTTCTAACAAATTCAAATGCCTAGAGTACACTGATTAGTACACATTCATCCCAAATTTGTCCTGCATGCCACAAAATGCCCAAGGATCCCCATAGTCACTGAAAAGAGAGGGGTTCTCTTGGAAAGTGTTTCATCCTCCCCAGGATCCAGATGAGCCTTGGTTGTAGCTGTCTCACCTCCTGACAGCTGAGGTGGTATATTATTCTCCTAGTTAAATGGGGTCCTCAATAAGACAGATGAGTTAGGTGCCTAAAATGGCTCAAGCTGAGCCTTGACTGAAGCATTTCTTTGTTCTTCCATTGTTTGGTGTTAAACTGTTTTACTCCTGTGCAAGCAAGAGATCCCAGTACAATTCCTTACACTTTAGTGTCTGTTTTCTAATCAGCCAGCCTGATGGGATAGCTGCCCTTAGGGATTTAAAACCTAAGTTACTTCTACTGGTTTTTTATGGCATGACTTGGCATGATGTGACATCCCTGTTTGGCTTGAATGAGGGACTGACCAGTGACTTGGACTGCCTGACAGACTATAGTCGGAGATTAATGACTGCCTGCATAGTGCTAGGAGGAACCCCCTGAGGTGGCAGGGGGACCACTGCCAGCTCTGCTCTGAATTAACATCTTCACTAAGGAGCAGGCAGGGAGATTAGGAAGAAAAGCTATACTGAAGCCCCTAGTGTTCTAGCTGCTGAGAAGTCAGCCTTTTGAAAATAGTTTGAGTAGGTTGTTCAGGTCAATCAAGCAAATAAGTAATCAGGAACCCACACTGTTCCCCAGTGAGCTTTAACATTTCAGATAGGTATAAACATGGGAACTTGTTATTGGGGAAATTGCAGTAGCTGAAACTGAATTGAAATTGTTTGTACACAGAAATTATCTTAAGCCATACACTTATTATATTGTGATTTCCTAAAAGAAATTATAAGCTTAGGTAGAAAAATCACTGCCGTACATATCCTCAAGCTGCTAAAGCAAGGCTGTAGAATAAATGGGGTTCCATGCAGTAATTTTTTGCAGAGAAAGAATTTGCAGAGAAAAAACAGGGGTTTTTGAGAGCTGCTTTGAAGCACCTCCCTGAAGGAGAAGCACCTTGGAAAAAATCTCAGGTGACAAAAGAGGAAGAAATTAACAAACTAAACTCTAAACTTGAGTCTTTCTGTTTTTCTAGCTCTTCGTTATAACTGTATTTCTAATCTTGTAATAATAATAATTTTTTAAAAAGTACTGCTTTGTTCAATTAGAATAATGTAATTTTCTTCTTTAACCTTAAGTAGGCTTTTGAAGGAATTCAGATAACTCTGGAAAGCACCAGGCTCACTGGGTTTTTAGAAATATTTCTGAAACCAGGAACACTTTAAAGAGTTTGACTTTGCAGAATACATCATTATTCAGTTCTCTGACAAATGGGTCTGGTTCCTCCTCTTTTGAACTCGCTGTTGTCTGTTGTTGGGTTTTTGTTTGTTTGGCTTTTGTTTCATTTGTTCTGATTTGTTTTACTTTCTTGGTCACAGAAGGCCCAGATATTACAGTCAAATTATGTAATTTGACACTGGAAGGGGACACCTCCCCAAAGGTTTGCTTTGGCAAACCTGATCTACATTTTTAAGGAGCAGTGAATGGCAGTATAAATGGATATAGGAGACAAATCAATTAGCTCCTGTTGTTTAATCAGCTGTGCAGCCCAGGCATGAAACTCCAGCTCAGGAGTGCTGTAGCCTTCTAGGGCATTAGTGCCATCAGACAGGAAAGCAAACTGGTTGGAAGCATCACCAAGGGTGATGTGTAGAAGACTCTTAGATTTGCTGTCTTGCTTCAATATAGGAGACTATGCTAGCCCTATAGCAGATCAGTGCTGAGCCATTGCACAATGGTGTCCTGGAAACTTGAAGTCTTTTTGTCATTTTGCTCCTGGTCTCTTCTCTGTCCATGGTCAAGTGGCTATCAGCTATGGCCGTGGTTACCTCTGTCCTTTATTTACAGTCTCACCAGGAAAAGTTCCTAAACTAAATGTTTGTTCAGGGCTGGTAGCATTTTGTAACTTCTCTAAATTATCTACATCAAATTGTGATATTTTTAAAAAGGTGGTGTTGGTGCTGACAGAGGAGCCACAGACCTCTTCTGCTGCTCCTCATCTTGTTGGGCAATATTCTTGCTGGCTGTCCACATGTTATGCCCTCACCCAGGAAAGCTCTCCTTCCATGGTACCTGACAGATGTGGGGTTAAAGATGCTGTAGGTCCAACTTTCTTCTCAATACCTTCTTTAGGAGGATACGTCCTGCAGATGAGATATAGGATACAAGTCATACAGCTTTTCTGCACCTGTGGACATTTATTTTAAAAATGTGACATTGTTTTAGGTTGACTTCTCTACATTTTCAGGCAGAAAGTACAGTTAACATGACCTCTGTTAAAACAAATGTGGGTGTTATTCATATATCAGATTGCACTCGCTTAATGAAATCACTATGAAATAATGTCTTGAGTGATAGCAGTATGAACTGGGGTAGCCCCAAAGTGATGTGAAATAACCATAGCGATAGTTAAGCTTTCTGGGCTGTTGCCGTGGCTACTAGCCTATTTGACTTGCCATTGCAGTGGAAGAATATTAGCCAGGAGACAACTCATTTCTGAGACTCCCACATGACAATAGTACTTTCTGCCAAACCTCCCTCCCCTCAACAGAACTGAAACAAGATAGACGTCAAACTGTTACTATTGTCGATTCCTGCAACGTGTCCCAAATGGCAAATTAGATTTTCAAATGTCATTAGAAGGGGTATTTGAAAACATATTTAAAAGTTTTCACATAGGCTTCCAAAAAAAAAACCAAAAACCAAACCCCAACATTGTCAGGTTTCTACAGAAATTCTTTGTATTTTTCAAAAGATAAACTGGACTAAACTGAAGTATTTTAACCAAAAACCTTAGTGTATGTTCTGCAAAACAGTACTGTGATGCCCTTTAGGAGTTCAGTCTGAATGTTCCCCTTATCTCACATGGATCAGAGGGGGTGATCTGAGAAGCTCTCTAAATGTGCACTGAGATCCAGTGGTCCTATATTCATGCTGTAAAATGGCTCCTGTTGACTTACACCCTGGAAAAAGTATACAGTTTGCTCTTGTCCTTCAGGAGTCCGTATTCTTCTGGTGACTTTTTCCACTCCTTCTTCCAGACACCTAGGAGGAAAGCTGTTAGCAGAAAGGCACTCTTAGCATAACCTGAAAATAAAGCCCTTTGGATGTCCTCAGCTTGGATGTAGAAAAGGGAACCTGCTCATATCAATACCTGCTCTTCAAAGTCCAGACCAGCATGTTCTGCTGCATGTCTGAAAGAACTTTCCTTCCAAGAGCAAGTCAGCAATGCTTTGGACAATAGCTATGAGGATGTTCTAATGTGATATTTGTAGAGATGATGTTAAATGTATGTAGTTAACGGAACAGTGCTTTTTCAGCTTTTTCATGTGCATGATGGTAGCTATAAAGCCTCACGAAACCTCAGGGTTGCAGTTCTCAACAGCAGCATTTTAGAGATTCAAAGGAAGAGTGAGAACAACAAAGTGTCCCAGTATCCCAAACGTTTCACCACAGATGAGTGTTGTGCCTTAGATGTTTTGTTTGGTCTGGTTTGTGAAATATAGGTATACAACCAGAGCTCTGCATCCCAGCACTGAGAGGGCTGGGGTTTGTACAGAAATGCCATCAGCTCATGGTCATCTTCAGAGCAGTTATTGGAAAGGACAATGGTCTTCAGCTTTCGTCTCTCTGACTGCTCCTGCCATGGAAACTTGTAGCAGTGGTGCTCCTTGAGCGAGGCTGAAGTCGATGTCTGGAATGGAAGCAGCAGCAGAAGGGCTGCAAGAAAGTCCCTTGATTAGCAAGCAGGTCATCAGGATCTCAGCACATCTACGTGCAATTTCTCAGGGTGCCCAAATAGGGAGACAAAGCACGGTGAGCAAATTTATATGACTCACCGTGGTGGGACAGGATGGAGAGGCTAATCCCTGTCAGCTCCTAAAGAGTACAAAAAAGCGGATCCAAAACAAGCACATCATCACCAATCTCCAGAGAGTCCAGGAGACATGAGAAGATCATGATATCTGGTGTCTCTCATCCTCCATATCCTTGCAAGGGATCCTGGGCTGGCCACTTGGAGACAAGAGTCTTGGTGCCAGCTTGATGGACTGGCTGGTTGGATATGTCTTGGTGCCAGTGAGTATGTGAGTGTGAGGGAAACTGGTCTTATTTTAAGATCATCCCCCCTCCTCGAAGATCCTGCAATGAACTTTGCCGCATTGTTGCAACATTATTTCCTACATTCATTTAAAGAGGAAAAAATAGCTCAAGACCCCACTTTCATCCCAATGTGAGTCAGTCCTGTGTGCACATAACAGTGTGCAACCTTGGTCACTCCCAGCAGCGAATCCACGCTGGCACTTGAGGCGCTTGAAGTAAGGGTGTGTTTCAAGAGGGAGTTGAGAAGAAAGAATCTGGTAGGAAAAGGACAAAGCTGCTTGCAGCCATCAAAGTGGCTGCAAGGAGGTGCAGCGGTGGGAGATGCTTAAGAGCCAGGGTTCAGTGCTCTGTCCTAGTGATGGCTGGAGAAAACCCGGATGGTAGGGGTGGTCTCAGCTGCAGAAAAGTGCATATCTGGAGCCTGCTAAGGAGGAAAGGCAGTTTGAATGCAGATTTGTGTTGTTGTATAGTTGAATCAAAGCATAACGTAGCTCTCCCCTCGTCCTGTCTCCCCTCCTCTTTTCTTTTTTTTTTTTTCTCTTAATACATAAAAATAAAGATCCTTTATGTGACTAAAAGTAGAAGGCACCTCCCCTAAACATGTTTTAAAAAAAAAGCCAAAAATAGTCCCAAAGTCTCAACCAAAAGCGAGCATAGCCAGGATTTCTGTGGAAAATGCCTGTAGCTGGAGGGGGGCAGGGGGAAGGCATTCACACAGGGTCTGCCTGGGCATTTCTCCTTGTCCCCAGCCCAGCTGCCTGCTATCCCCCCCTGCCACCCTGCTGCTGTGGAGGGCTGACCTAGCTGCAGATCTGGGGCTGAGCTGCTGGCCGGGCAGCTGGCCCCCCTGGGAGGCAGTAGAGCCTCCACTGTGGGCTTCCCTGTCCTTAGTCTGACAGTTCTTGGCAGCTCTGGCGCAACGTGTTGTTAACAGCAGTCCTAATTAATGGGGAACATGTGTGTGTTGCAGAAACCTTTTTGGTTTTTTTTCTTCTTCTTCTGTTTGGTGGAGATGCCGTAAAACTGTTTATATGCACTGTAAAAGGGACAGGAGGGGGTTTACTATCTTCCTATCCCAAAGGTTTGCTTTACCTCAGATCAACCCATTTTGGGAACAGGCACTTCCCTAATCCCTGGGTGTCTTTTCCTAAATGCTTTCACACATCTGCACCCCTCTGTCCTGCATTCCTGCCATACCATCATCTTGTCCTAATGAAAAATAGCAGCCTTCGGCCCTGCCAAGTCCTTCTTCTTTTTTTTTTTAAGGCAAAATCCTGTTTATCAAAAAGAATTTCAGAAGTTTGTTGACTTTTTCCATTCATTAACTTAAATTTTTGCAAAAAATGAAGAAACTTTTGCTTTCCCAACTGTTTTTCCTTCTTGAGTAATAAGAAAACAAATATTTATATACCATCTGCCACCAGCATGTTTTACAGATGATCTAGCAGAGTCATATCCGCAGTTCACCTCTAGCTCAGAAATAAGGGTCCCATGTCATAGGTGACTTGTTCTCCAGCACAAAGAGTGTTTTGGTTGGCTTGGGAATAAACACAGGGAGAAGAGAGCAAGGGGATGCGTAGATCTGTCCTCAGTTGGTGCTGAGCACCAAGAGAACAACTGAGCCTAATACAATGCAGAAGGTCTCCAGTCTCCCATGAACATGCTAGGACCCAGGGAACAGAGGTACAGTGGTGCAGGGCTGTGCTGAGGTAATATATTCTGAATAAGTTGGACCTTTGCAGCCCTTTGTGATGTCCTGTTGTGCAGAACACACATACACTGTTCACTGCAGTCAGCCCTTGACCAATGACAGCTTTCAGACCTCCTAGGGTAAATAATGGTAAGATAGGATAAACCTATAAAGCTGCGCATGGTCCTTCCTTGAGCATCAAGCTGTAGTTATACTTGTACAAATCCTTTCACAGGGGGATGATTAAGACTTAAGACACAAGAAGAGAGCCCTAATTAATCTGGTCTCCTTAAAGAGAAGGAAATACTCCTGTTCCCATTTTATAAACACTGAAGTAGAGAGTAAGACAGACAAAGAAAAGCAGTGCTGGTGGAAGCTGGTGAAGAAAGCCATAATACACACCTGCCCTTTGAAGTTTCCTACTGCCAGGATGAGGAGAAACGGCTGATCACATTCTGGATTTCCCCAAGACCTGTAGAGACTTTCACAGTTCTGGTACTGGAGCATCATCCTTTGGCAGGTTCTCCTGCAGCCAGATATATAGGGTGGGTTACAGGCTTGACAAACAGCACAAGGGTTATGGAGTTGTGCTTTGGACTTCAGGTTGCATGCACACACTGGTAACTTGGAAAAAACCTGTCACATCCTGACAAGTCTGGCAGGAAATGCTATCCTAGCCTGTATCCAGGTTCCTGGATGTGTTTGCTGAAGGTCCTGGGAGACTGGATATCAACAAAGAACAGCTGTCCAAGTCTCTTCTGGAGAAGGACATTTCTGAACACAGATGTGGGGAGTGCCTGTTTTGGAAGGTGTGGCTTCACCCAGCTACTCCTTGAACCTTGATTGCCATGGTAAGGCTTTCAGACATGTATAGTGTACATAGGAGGGGAGCATAATAATGAATAGCAATCAGTATGCAGTTTTGGCTTAGGGTGAAGTTAAATCTTACATTTTCCAGGAGAATGTTATTTCTGGTGGTTTTGGTGTTTTGCATTAATGAACAAGTTCTGAAATTCCACAGATAACACATTTTCCTATATTTGCCCCAAAAGGGGGAGAAAAAAAGAACGCCATTCATGAAACATTGCCCTTTGTTTCTTGTGAAAGACAGCAGAAAATTTGAGACCAGAGCATCAAATGTTTCACTTCTCATCAAACCCATGGAAATGTCATTTTTTCCAGGTTTACCAGAGCCACAAATATGTTCACATAAGCTGATACTACCAGTACGGCTAATGGACTAGATCCACTGCCAGCATTAGTTGGCATTGCCCTGTNNNNTTCTTGTTACCTTAGCAGCTTGCCAACCATGGTATCATTTTCCAGATGATTTGCATTGAACTATGACAATTTATATTCACTGAGGATCTGGCCAACTGACACCCACCCAGGAGGACTTGTTTTTATGGAGCTTTACCCATATCTTATAAACCAACCTGGTTAAAATGCACCACCTTTATGTCAGGTCATCAGGATCATGATGACATTTCCTCCATGGCAATGCATTGTGTGACTTTGTGACATATCTGGCAAAGCTCCACTGAGAAGGTCCAGTCTTGGTAAATTCAAAAAGGAAGAAAAGCGAGCAAGTGGATGAAACCAGTGGAATCCCTAAGATGAAAGAAGAGATGGGGTCATTTCTGAATGACTATAACAGACCTCGGCTGAGGTTACTGGTCTGTGACAACCTTGAAATCCTATAGACGCTGTGTTTTTTCCCCACAGTCTGCCAAGACCTTGCTGACACATCCAGCATAAAAAAAGAATCAGCATACGCTATGTCCTGAAAGGTTTCTGGGTAATCCTCCTCTAACATATTTAATGCTTTAGCATGCAGCAGCAGAGGGCTCCATCTTTTTTATTTTCTTTATTTTTTTGTATTTGAGAAGCTAGTTCTATTCCCTTCTATTCCCTTCTATTCACTTCTATTCTCTGTTTGGTTCCCAGATTGAACTTGTCCACTTCCCATCCTTTGTGCTTTCAGGCAAGGGGAGCTTTTCTAAGTGTCTTATCTGTGATGCCTTCAGAGCTCATCCATCCTCTATTTGGGCTTTTTTATCTACTGAAGACAAGTCTCAACTTTTTCCTCCATTTCTTTGATGCTCTCTCATCAAGGGCATGACAAGCACCCAGTCCTTCAGTGAGCGCTCCCTTCCCCAGTACAGCTACAGTTTGTACTTAAATATGCTTTTAATCTACATGCAGCTTTAAAAGAAATACACTTAACAACATACACTTCTCTTTTCTGGACA
Source organism: Loriculus beryllinus (assembly GCA_039877255.1). Lineage (NCBI taxonomy): Eukaryota > Metazoa > Chordata > Aves > Psittaciformes > Psittacidae > Loriculus > Loriculus beryllinus. The sequence goes on from JBCJKH010056532.1 coordinate 48,669, forward strand.
CTGATGTCTGATCAAATAGCATTGCAAACTTCAGGTAACACAACCCTGTTTGCTTTAAAAGTGCAAGCTAGTGGTCTGCTGTAAAGCTGGGAATTAGAGTCCAAAATACAGGGAAAAGTACCACTGGCAGGCTGGGAATTAGAGTGCGAAAGATAAGGAAAAGTACCACTGGCAGGCTTAGAAAGAGGTAAAAATTCAAAACAGGTGGATTTGAGGAGGTTTACCCAAAGAAAATGACATACCCATCCATTCTGTTTTCCCAAGATCAAGAGAGTGTCCAACAATGTACATCAACTGGGTGCATAGCTGGCTTCTCATCACCGTCCCACCAAGCCTGCCTGTCTACCCTAGCACTTCCCTCCACTGGCAAGGTTCAAAGAGGGACTGCAGCCGAGGAGGAACTTGCTGTGCTAAGGGAGCTGCTGTCCACATTGAGCACACAAGGCAGGAGTTATGCTGCAGCATTTTCCCACCAAGTGTCTGTTCTGGCTTGTTTTGGCTCTGTTTGTAGCTATACATGCTATTTTTTTCCTGAATGTTGGCTTTGAAATCCACATTGCCTTTTTCCTCAATTCTCTTGACAAATGGCTCTGTTTAATCTAGGCCTCCCCGTATTTCCTCTCTATTACTCTTTCTCTTGAATCTCAACTACAACTGGGGCTGCAACCAAGGACTTTGACAGACATCTTCAAAGCAACTTGTTTCAGTCTTCAGCTCAAGACCAGTTGTAAGTTATTCTGTGGCCAGCCTTTTTTTTTTTTTTTTTTTTTTTTTTGTGCAATCTCTGCTCTAGAGCATATTATTTATGTTTCTTCTTTGTGAGTAGAGAAAAAGGCATTCCTCTGATTTCTGGCCTGTGGCATCACAGCTAGCTTTTCTCCCTGCCAAGTAGATCAGGCACCTCAGGACTAGCAGCTGTCAGACATAGGCTGCCTATCTGACTCGTCCCACAGCCATCCTATTGCTTTCTAGGTACAGCATGGAGTACTGTAAAAGCTTTCCATATATTTAGTACTTCAGCCTTCGTAAAATACCCAACTACTTGTTTCAGCCACTGACTGTGGCCTTTTTTTCTTATTCTGGTGTTCAGTAACCACCCAGCGCTTGCATCGTTTTTTAGATAGACCTGTCTCAGCTACATCTCCTTCCAACAGTAACAACAGCCCTTGACAAAGGCAGCTTGCCCGTTTTAAGGTAGGTGCAGGGCCCCTTTGAGATCCTGGCATATACCCCCTGGACCTGATTTGTGTGGTGGGAAGGGGTGGAACCTGGAGTTAAGAAAAGGAGAAAGAAGCAATGAGAAAGGACTTTTGGATGTCTTAATGTCTATAAAGGAAGGAGTTAGGAACTGGGAGAGAGGAAGAAAACAAAAGAATGTGCTATCTGGGAAAAGAACAAGAGATGGTGTTGTGGCAGAGATGCTTTTCTGAAAGTTTCCATAAATCAGGGATGAAGACAACTATGGTTAGTAGAAATATTGATATTGTCTTCCTAAGCTGGTGTAGGCACAGACAGATGAGGAAAAGTAGGGATGAGTTCTGCAGAAAGATGCTTGTTAGTCTGCATCTATCATGAGAGAAAATATGTAGGGAGACTGTATGATGCAAAGAATTTAAAGTAAATAGGGGCTTTTCCATTCTGTCTCTTATGCTAGTCTGCAAGGTGGAAGCCTGCAGGCTGGACCACGGAAGGCAATCTCTAGCCAAAGTGGTTCAGAAATTGTTGTGCGGGAGAGCTGAAGTGGTTAATAACACAAGAAGCTGCAGAAGAATCATAGAATAGTTAGGGTTGGAAAGGACCTTAAGATCATCCAGTTCCAACCCCCCCCCGCCATGGGCAGGGACACCTCACACTAAACCATGTCACCCAAGGCTCTGTCCAACC
>JBCJKH010056534.1:0-71507 GCA_039877255.1 Loriculus beryllinus
TGACTCTTGGATGATTGCACATCACCTCTACACACCCATGGAAAACTTCTGTGTCCATATCCAGGTGATGAAGCACAGAAGGGTTGAGGTTGGAAGGGACCTCTAGAGGTCATCTGGTCCAACACCCTGCACAAGCAGGGACACCTAGAGCTGTTTGCTCAGGCCCATGGCCAGATGGCTTTTGGATATTTCCAAGGATGGAGACTACACAACCTCCTTCACGCCTTCTGTGTTTTAGAACAATGCTGCCTTAGGGGTTAACAAACAGTCTGATCAAAAGTCACAGGACAGGAGGAAAGCAAGGCCTTTCCAAGAGAGCCATATGGCCATACAACAGTTGAAGATGATGAATCAGGACAGGTAGCAATCTTGGTTGTATTAGAATAACATATAGGAGGTATAGGGCAATGTGCCTTCAGCAGTTCTGCTGTCCCCAGGTGCTCTGGCATCTCTCGGGTATGTGCATCATGCAGTTAGGTGAGAAAGCAAAGGGAGGATAGGAGAATTCCCTCCTAAAAAAGACCAAAGGCTTCCCTTCATCCCCTTTCCAAGAAGCAACCTATCAGTGCCCAGTGATATCCACTCATGAGAACTGCAGCATCCCAGCAGTGTGCTCCGTGACTAGCCCAAGACCCCTCTCTGCCCCTGTGCTGACAGCATGGTTTGCTGATTAAAATGTTCCTAATAAGCCAATTTTGACAACCTTTCCCATCAGTGACAGTGGCAGCTGCAGGGGTATTTTTAGTTCCAAGCCTCTCAGCCTTCTTGTAGTTCAAAAAAGATGTCATTTTCTGCACTGTGGGTGGAAATGGAGATCAGTGCTTTCTAATGTCACAGCAATGCTCCCTGGATGAGCAGCAGAGATGATGGTGGCAGTCCAATGCTTTGTCCATGTCCTGCAAAACCCAAGGGCACCCTGCATTTACCTAAATGTGACATGGCAGAAGGTGCAGTTAATTGTAGAGACAGCAGCTAGGGGTGATGCTGCACACTCCAGCAGGAATGGTGAGAGATATTCCCAGATGGACATTTCACCTGAACGTATATTTTGTGCCCCTGAGGACAGACAATTCATCAAAACAGCATTCATGGCTGTAGGTCATGTCTGGAGAGGCAGGCAGGGTGCTTACGGTGCTGTTTCAGCTCTGCAGAGCCCCATGCTGCCTGTTCAGGAACTTGGTGTGGCAAGACTGGTGGTGGGATTTGAAACCAAAGCCACCCCATGAGAAATCATCTTGTGTGACTCTTGTTTCTTTGGGACTGCTGGACCTGTGTCTGTTCCTATAGGGAAAACTAGCCTGGCAGCAAGGGTAGGGATGCAGTACAAGCCTGACAGCCTAATGACATTCCTACTCCCCATCCTGTGTATCCGGTGATTATGACTACAGCTTCCAGGCTAGAATATCTGAAGATAAAGATATTTCAGGGAATGCTAGGCAGAACAAGAAATGTCCTCTGCCTGAACCTGAGCAAGAAAGCAGGTCCCCTTGTTCACACACAGCACATCCTCCAACAGCCAATAGCCACCGCTGTGTGCAGAGGGGCTCCAGTTGCTGCAAATAGGATTGACCAATTCTACTTAAAAAGCAGAATTTGGACCATTTCCCAGATTATAATTACCTATATAGAAATATAATGATAATAATGCTACCTAACTGAGACCTCAGCGCGCAGAGCTGACAGGTGATGACAACTAAATTCATTAAGAGTGCAAACGCTCTTCCTCTCTTTTATGAAACAATACTGAGTGATCCCCGAAGAAATCTGGCAACTGGAGACACGATCTGCAAGTGGTGAGCCCTTGCTAGAGAGGTAAGGCAACTGATCCCACCCAAGAAGCACTTTGGTGCTATGTAGTTGGTAAAGGGACAGAAAAAACAGACAGTTAAAATTGGATTTTGAAAATGCAATACGTTTCAGGCATTTGGAATGCAACTTAAAAATATATCAGGAAATAAATCAGGACAAGGCTGTTCTTTGGCACAGAGGACAACTGGTACAACACGGCTTGCCCCTAGAGAAAAGCTCTTTTACCTTTCTCAACTTACACAGGGTAACCTGTCCAAGCTTCTCACTGAGCATGAGGCTGTGCCAAAGGGGCAAAGCTCAGCTTGAGAGCGGAGCAGCAGGGCAACATAGCAGTCCTGCACCAGTGCCCAGGTCTGACCCCTATGGATGTCTGCAAGGGGATGTGATGGCTCTGCATACATATCCCAGAGCCAGAGAAACCCCAAACTGGGGCCATTGCAGTCTTACTGAAGCTTTTCAAAGCAATTTGGTACACTGGCTTTTCAAACACTCTGTTTTTCACACCCAGAAGTGCCAAGCCTCAGGGATGATGACGAATGCTCGGAAATATGATACAAAATACATCTACAGCAAAAAGATGGCTGTTCCTGGGCCTCTTGGGGAAAGGTGAAAAGTGACTGTGGTGTATGGTGTGCTTCCAGACCAGCACTGGAAACCAAGACTATATCTTCACATTGAGCTCCACGTATGAAATAACCCTAAGAAAGGGGAGGAAATAGCAATAGCCGTAATACCCCATCTGCAAAAATCACAGTGATTAAGAGAGATGCTGAACACCTACATCACTCTCTCAGGGTGTTTTTGCTGAGAGAGCCACAGAACCCCAAATAGCACTGTTATCCAAGCAACCTGTAACACTGACTTTATATTCCCACATTAGGCATTTCAGTTGACATTTTTATTTTACCAACAGGTCAACTAATCCCCTGCCTGCAAGTGTTTCATTACAGCTATGTGCTCCCTCTCCTGAGAGCCTGAAATGCCTTGTCTTTGAGTGTAATTGAAATTCTGGGAAAGGAATAGTTTACACCAAAGTCATGATCCCTTGTTTTCCCTCCACCTTCATTGCCCATCCACCAGAAGCACTTTGAATACTCTTTCATAAGCAGTTGAAAGAATTACCCTTGATGGTTTTCCTGTGTCCAAGCTGCCCAAAGCAAGCTCATGGAAAGCAGGCTACAAAGCCCTGCTGATGGGAGAGAGCTGAACAAAGAGGTGACTGAGAGTGCAGATGTTACAAAAATAGCTGGGATTGTTGCATCTAATGACATCAAATCTAACCAGCTTCTGGAGGGGTGAAGAAGAATCTCATGGTGCTGAGTGAATAGACAGTACAATCACAGATGCTGATAAGCAATGGAGGAAGAAACCTAATTCTGTCTCTATGTAAACCATAAGAAGTTCAGAATATATCAGTTTTGAGGCATTAAAATCCTGGAAATCAATGTTTCAATATTAAATGGCTGACAAAAGAGTAGAGAGACCTTAAGGAATTACTAGAGAGAAACTGGAGCAGGCTGGAGTCTAACAAAATGTTACAAACACCCAGGTCGAGTCACCAAGGAGCTGTTATTGACAGTGGTACAGGAACATTATCCCCACACTCCCATGTAAATGCAGAGCATGCCTACTCCGTGAGCATGCTGTGCAGTCCTGCAGAAACATCTGTGTCAGTACCTGAACACTACTACTCAGTCTACTCATCTTCCGTGTCATCTCCTTGCTCCTTACGTTCTTGTTCCATCATCAGCAACTGCTCCTTGGTGACTGCACCTGGATGTTTGCGATGTGTGGTTAGACCCCAGCCTGCTGCAGTCCCTGACTTGTCTCTTAGTCAAGCTGGATGTGTCCGCCTTTTGCACTCATTAATTGGTCCCTTAACCCCCTGACTAGATAACAGCAGCTGACAAAGCCAGGAAACTTGTCCTGCTGCACCTTCAATTTGATGGGCTGACGGCAAACTTGCAGCAAACTCACCTGAACCTCTTGGGCAAAGCCACGAGAGCTGATTTACTCATCTGTTTGTACAACATAGGGTGAGACCCTGTGGGAGAGAAAGTACAAGTCTTCCAAAACCAGTGCTAAAAGGTGGTTTTCAAGGATTTGTTTTTCACTCAGTACCCCTGTTAATTCATAGGAGAGGTCTGGAGAGTAAAGATAACATGGATTTATGGACCTGGGCTTTCTACTCTGCTTACTAGAACTGGATCATTAGTCACAGGTTTTACATACATACTAGTTGATACAGAATTTGTTACATAGTTCGTTAGTTTATAGAACTACACTTTCAGTGCGCTAGCCTCTGCATCACTTTTCCCATACATAAAAGTCAAATCACATTCAGCTTTTATTTGCTTTTGGCCACCGTGGAACTTTTGGCCATGAAATTTGCTCTTCTATTCATTTATTTGTCTGTTTGCATGTTGTAACAAGTGCAGCCTTTAGCTAATGTGAGCAAGGAGGGGGAAAAAATACCCAAACCAATTTAGAGTGAGGAAATTCACAGGCAGTGTTTGAGAAGGGTGGAGCTGAGCTCCTTAGGGTAAATTATAAATGGATGGTATTAAGTCTAAGGAAATAAACAAGTTCCAACACCGAATCACTGCTATCTCCACTGAGGATTTTAAAAGAAGCAACAGTACGACTGGCTACAACAACTCACTGTCAAAGAGCTCTGAACTGTTTCTTCGCTTTCTACAGAACAGAAGCTACAGAAGCCAAGAAGTCCTGAACATCATTCCCGCAATAAGGATCACACCAGTTTAGAATCTGTTCTTGGCTTTAAGAATAATGAATGTTAGTTATAAAGGCATTTTTTGAAACATTTCCAAACCCATGTGGTTCCTGCAATAGGTGAAGGTTCAAGTTTCACCTTATGGAGCTCGAAATAATTCTTCAATTCTTAAAATAAACTCAGATGAAACATTATAAAATAAATTACTTTGGCTCATTTGAGCTTTCTTGGGCTGGATGTGGAACAGATTTTTATGGGCATTGGAAGCCCAGACGCCTGTTCACAGTGCAACTTGTCATCATGCTTTCTGTAGTGATTGGAGGAGTTGTCTAACATCCTGGGTTTGTCCAATTTAAGCTCACTGATGGAACTGGGACTTGGCACCAGTGCTTGGCCCAGTTTGCACTGCACTGGGACAGGGCGTCCTGTGGGTGCTTTGGACAGAGGGGACTCCTCTGCAGTGCCCCGTCCCAGAGAGCCAGGGGTGAGTCAGCCAGCAGCAGCCCTGAGGGGAACAACATGAGAGCAAGGCTCAGCCTCGAGACTGAGGAACTGCTCTTAGCTTGCCCCTTTCTTGTCTAATTAGACTTTGCCTGGGATCACAGAAGACTGATGTCTGCTTATGTGCAGTCCCAGACAATGAGGAGACCCAACAGTGGGGGCAGGATGCAGAAGCAGCCAGCACAGGTAGCCTAAAACCTAGCAAGTTATTTGTTTTGTTTTTCATGTCTAATGCATTGTCAATTTACATGAAATAAGGGATAATAAATAACATTCCCCTCCAGAACCTGGTTTTGTTCACTCCTAATGTGCGGCACAAACCTTCTAGTTTCTTTCCAGGTGCTGGGAAATTGGAAAGCTGAAGAGTAAAGTGTGGTTAAAGGCTGCTTTACTGCTGCCTGTTGCGGTTTCTCAGATTACTTTCTCAAAGTGTTACTTTAGCAGGAATAGATCACTGGTGCATTTGTGAAGTAAATAAATGCAGTCATGAATACGCACTACATCTATCGGTTTATGTTAACATTATGTATATAGAGGTGCTGTACAAGATACAGTTTGTGTTGCATGGATGCCTAAATTTGAGGATAACTTTTCTTCTCATGCATAACCTGCCCCAAGCAAAGGTTTAGAAAATAAACCTACTGGTTCGTGGGGTGGGAGACATACTGCATATCACCTTTTATCACCAGCATCACCTTATAGCACCAATATACTTCACAAACCCCATGACAAAAAGCTTTTTCACCACTTTTATTCTTAAAACAGAGTTAACTATTTCTAACAGAGCATTACTGAAGGTGAATTTTTCCGTCTTTCATCAAAGTACTGGTGGGCCAAGAGGGGAAAAGCTCCATCGCTGTCCATAGAACCACCTCCTTTGCAGGCATGGATGTTACAGTGACTCACTTTATTCCCAGCCTGAAAGCCATTACTGGATCTAGATTCAGGCAATCCCAGCTCTACACTGCTCCTCCTCTGGGCTGCAGATCTCACTGCAGAGCAACCATTCAGGAATCATTCTTGATCTCTTCCCTGGCCTTGTAAACTTTATGCTTTAATAAAATCCTTAAAATTTTATTATACATATATTTTTTAGAGCTGAGCACTGATTGGAGCTGGGTAACAATGCTATCCTTTTTTTCTTTAGCTGCCTGGTTTTGTTTTAAATTCCCTTTGGAAAGAAACTTGAAACACTTCACTCCCAGACAAGTCAAAACAGAGCGTTTTCTTGAACTGCGAAATGAACATGTCATCAACTGGTACCAGGGAAACAAAGGGTCAAGCCAAACCTCACCCACTTGCATATTTTTATGGATATTGCTCATCATGGTGGTGTTGGTGTGATTTCTTCTGTAGCAAAGAGCAGTTTATACCAAAATCTGCAGAATCAGACCCAAAGGGAATATCTGATTTTCTTAGCAGGATCAGCCTTCATTGAAAACTTTTCAGTTAAAACACAGGGCAGATGCAATCCCCACTTCCCTCCCCAACTTGAATTGCCTTTTCCAACCATTCAGTTTTCTTGTTGCCTTCTCTGACTCTTCCAGGCTCATGGAAGCAGAAACAGATCCTGCCAGCCCCAGCCATTGGCCACCCTGTGACCCTGCTTCTGTAGGGAGCAGTGTGGGAACAAGGTGAGACATCTCACCACTGCCTGAGTCCAGAAAGTACTTTGGTTTGACCACGTGTAAAATAGCCCACTCTTTTCACTAGGGCAATGTGTTGGTCTTCATTATATTCACCATCTTGCATCTGAAATCTATTTTCATGGTAAAATTATATGACAAGTGTTGTAATGCAAGACAGGAACAATAGGGATTATACAATTATTGAGAAGACAGTGAAACACATCACATAGACACAACAAAATTATCTGAAAATAGAAGGCAAAGTCACACAAACAGGAAGAGGATGGAGGATTTTGTGTAATTATGCACACAATTGGATTCATACAGATGCTTTTACAATATCTTCCCTTTCCCGACTCACAGATGTTGCCTCTTGTTGCAATAAAATGAATATGAGAAAAAGAGTTTAAACTATCTTTTCTTGAGGATCCACCTTATCTAATAAAAGCTCTGGAAAAACATACTTGGATTTCACATTTAAAAAGCCACAGGAAGGGATTTTTTTTTTTTTTTTTTTTTTTTTTTATAGCAAAAGCTTGTTTTCGAAACGTGGGCATTAAGCATCACAGCAAGACGACACAGAGAAATATGAACTTAAACGAGATCCTGAGTTAATATTGAGCTGATTTAAACCAGCTACAGAGGGAGTTGCTTGATTTCTGGAGTACAGATCACTACAACCACTCAAACTTGACAGAGGGAAGGTTATGTTTAAATTTAACCTATTTCATCCTCCTCCTTTTCAGAGCTATCATTTTCATCAGAGCATCTGAAAAGCCAGCTAAGCTCCTAAATTCCATGTGAAAAAAAAAAAAAAAAAGAAATCTAATTGAGTAAAGCTGAATCAGCCAAAGGTCTTCCAAAACTGCGATTTATAAACTTCTTTCTCCCCTCTCCTCCCCACCGGCAGACATATTGGCAATAATCCAGGTGTATTTTGCCCCCTTGCAATAATGCAGTTCCGGGGATGAAAGCAGTTGAAAGAATCTGGGGTTTTTTTCTGTCTTCCAAGTGCTGAAGAGCCGGAGCTGACAGTCTTCCCACAAGAGGACACTGCAGCCGCGGGGATGGAGGCTCGGCCAGAGCGCACCACTTCAATGAGCACCTTAGCAGAAGGAAAAGTAAACCGGTAGCAGGGGTTTAGCATAAATTCGTAGAATTAACACTATAATCACCAGCGCAACGTTTACGTGCGGGGTTTGGCTTCGCTTCTTCCCACAGACTACCCAAGTTCGCGTTTGTATGTAATTATTTATAGTTGCCCCAGAGGAACCTTTCATTCAGATCCTCCCTGCCGGTTCGCATTAGCTCAGAGCAAGGCGGGACCGTGTGTCCCCGTTCCCTCCGCCGGGGACCGCGGCGGGCCCCGCGGCAGGCGCGTGGGGCTCGGTTTGTCCTGGAAAGTGGTTTTACCGCGCGTTTGGTGTTTAACAGCACCGGGAGAGACTGAAAACAACGAAATAAATGGAACTCGGTGGAACTCTGCTCTGCGCGACAGGTGGCTGCTCGGCGGGGAGGCGGCTGCGGCCCGCGGCGCTGCGCCTTCCGCGCACCCCGGCCCCGCAGCGCCGGTACCGGTACCCGCGCAGCCTGCGCTCGGAGCGCAGCCCTCCCGCCTGCCGGGGCGCGGGGCCGGGGCCGGCCGCAGAGAGGCGCCGGGCGATGGGGCGGGAACCCCGCAGGGACGGGGACGGGCCCGGCTCGGCCCCCATCGCCGCCGCCCGGGAGGGGCCGGGCGGGACCGGCAGGAAACCCCGCCCCGGGCAGCGCCCGCCGCGCTCCGCGCCGCCTGCGCCGCTCAGCGCCGCCGCGGAACCGAGCGGATCGGCAGGAGCGGGACGGGACGGGACGCGACGGGACAGCGGGACGGAGAGGGGCGGCTCCGCCGTGCCGTGCCGTGCCGTGCCGCGCCGTGCCGTGCCGCGCAGCCACACTGATCGGCGCTGCCCTTGGGCCGGCCCCGGCGCGGGGGGACCTCGGTGTTTAATTTATTGATTTCTTTTGCCGAAGGAGGGAGACGAGCAGCAGGTTTATGCTAATCGCCCTCTCGGGAGCGGCGGTGGGGGGAGGCGGAGGAGGGGAGCCATTTTGAACTCACTTCAAAGTTTAAGGTGGAAAAGTTGGAGCTCTCCAGCCCGCTGCCCGGGGACGGGGCTGGGGCTCTGGGCGGCGGCGGGGGCCCGAGCCGGCGGCTGTTGGATGAGGGCGGGCGGGCAGCCCGGCGGGTGGATGGATTGTGCGGCAGCGCTGTGCCCGGCACCGCTGCCCGCTGAGCTCCGGAGATGCTGCGGCTGTCCGCCGCCGCCTGCGTGTCCTGGGCCGCGCTGCTCTGCGCCCTGGCGCCGGCGGGCGGCGGGGAGCTGCGGCCGCCCCGCGCAGTGCCGCTCCTCCACCTGCCCCCGGGGGCCGCGGGGCGCCGCGCCGGTGCCGGGGCCGCGGAGCCGCCGGCGCTGCCTCCCGCCGGGCGCCTGAGGGCGGTGGGGGCCGCGCTGCGCCGCGCTCCGCTCTCCGGGACCCGCGGAGCCGCCGCCGGGTGGGAGCCGCCGCCGCGGGAGGAGGGCGGAGGGCGGCGGGCGCGGAGCATCAACAGCCCCCCCCAGTTCCAGCTGCCCAGCTACCAGGTCTCGATCCCCGAGAACGAGCCGGCCGGCACGGCCGTCATCGTGCTGCGCGCCCAGGACCCCGATGAGGGGGAAGCCGGCCGGCTGGCGTACTCCATGGAGGCGCTCTTCGACGAGCGCTCCAACGACTACTTCTCTATCGACGCCGAGACCGGCAGCGTCGTCACCGCCCGCAGCCTGGACCGGGAAACGAAGGACACTCACGTGCTGAAGGTGACCGCCTCCGACCACGGCTCCCCGCGCCGCCGCTCGGCCACCACCTACCTGACGGTGACAGTGAGTGACACCAACGACCACGAGCCGGTGTTTGAGCAGCCCGAGTACCGGGAGAGCATCCGGGAGAACCTGGAGGTGGGTTATGAGGTGCTGACCATCCTCGCCACCGATGGTGATGCCCCAGCCAATGCCAACATGCTTTACCGCCTGCTGGAGCCGGGAGCTGGTGATGGGGTCTTTGAGATTGACCCGCGCTCTGGCGTGGTGAGGACTCGAGCCCCCGTGGACCGCGAGGAGGTCTCTGAGTACCATCTGGTGGTGGAAGCCAATGACCAGGGCAAGGATCCTGGACCACGCAGCGCCACAGCTATGGTGCACATCACTGTGGAGGATGAGAACGACAACTACCCTCAGTTCAGCGAGAAGCGCTACCTGGTCCAGGTGCCAGAGGATGCCCCGGTGAACAGCCAGATACTGCAGGTGCAGGCCACAGATCGGGACCGAGGCAGCAATGCCCAGGTGCACTACAGCATTGTGAGTGGCAACCTGAAAGGCCAGTTCTACATACACTCTTTTTCCGGTGCCATTGACCTGATCAACCCTCTGGATTATGAGACTATTCGGGAGTACACGCTCCGGATCAAAGCCCAGGATGGGGGCAGGCCTCCCTTGATCAACTCCAGTGGCATGGTGTCGGTGCAGGTTGTGGATGTGAATGACAATGCCCCCATCTTTGTGAGCACTCCCTTCCAGGCCACGGTGCTGGAGAACGTTCCTTTGGGCTACTCAGTGCTGCACATCCAGGCTGTGGATGCTGACTCAGGGGAGAACTCCCGCCTGGAGTACAAACTCGTAGAGATGGCACCATCCTCTGGAAGTGCCCCCGTAGCAAGTGACTCTGGGTTCCCTTTTCAGATCAACAACAGCACAGGATGGATCACGGTGGCTGCAGAGCTGGACCGAGAGACTGTGGAGAACTATCACTTTGGGGTGGAGGCCAGGGACCATGGCGTGCCGGTCATGACCTCCTCAGCCAGCGTGTCCATCACTGTCCTGGATGTGAATGACAACAACCCCACCTTCACAGAGAAGGTATATCACCTCAGACTGAATGAGGATGCAGCTGTGGGCAGCAGTGTCCTGACCCTGACAGCAGTGGACAGGGATGTTAACAGTGTAGTGACTTACCAGATCACCAGTGGCAACACCAGGAACCGTTTTGCCATCACCAGTCAGAGTGGAGGGGGGCTGATCACGCTGGCCTTGCCCCTGGATTACAAACAGGAAAGGCAGTATGTGCTCACAGTCACTGCCTCTGATGGCACTCGCTTTGACACTGTCCAGGTCTTCATCAACGTCACGGATGCAAACACTCACCGCCCAGTCTTCCAGAGCTCCCACTACACAGTGAGCGTCAGTGAGGACAAGCCCATTGGCACCTCCATTGTCACCATAAGTGCTACTGATGAAGACACAGGGGAGAATGCAAGAATCACTTACATTTTGGATGATAACATCCCCCAGTTCCGCATCGACCCTGACACAGGCACCATCACCACCCTGATGGAGCTGGACTATGAGGACCAGGCCTCCTACACGTTGGCCATTACAGCCCATGACAATGGCATCCCCCAGAAGTCAGACACCACCTATGTCGAGATCCTCATCTTGGATGCCAATGACAATGCACCCCGCTTCCTGCGTGACCGCTACCAGGGCTCTGTGTTTGAGGATGTGCCGCTCTCCACCAGTGTCCTGCAGCTGTCTGCCACTGACCGTGACTCGGGCCTCAATGGCCGTCTCCTTTACACGTTCCAAGGTGGTGACGATGGAGATGGGGACTTCTACATTGAACCCACTTCTGGAGTGATACGCACACTGCGCAAGCTGGACCGTGAGAACGTGGCAGTCTACAGCCTGCGAGCCTTTGCTGTGGACAGGGGCAGCCCACCGCTGAAAGCCTCTGTGGATATCCAGGTGACTGTGCTGGACATCAATGACAACCCCCCTGTCTTTGAGAAGGATGAATTTGACATCTTTGTGGAAGAGAACAGCCCCGTGGGCTCTATTGTGGCACGGATCAGTGCAGCCGACCCTGATGAGGGGACCAATGCACAGATCATGTACCAAATTGTAGAGGGGAATATCCCTGAGGTCTTCCAACTAGACTTGCTCAATGGAGACCTCACGGCTCTCATGGACCTAGATTATGAGAGCCGGACAGAGTATGTGATCGTGGTGCAGGCCACTTCTGCCCCTCTTGTGAGCCGGGCAACAGTGCACATCCGTCTCCTTGACCAGAATGATAACCCACCTGTGCTGCAGGACTTCCAGATCCTCTTCAATAACTATGTGACCAACAAGTCCAACAGCTTCCCCTCTGGCGTGATTGGCAAGATCCCAGCTCATGATCCCGATGTGTCTGATAGCCTGGCCTACACTTTTGTGCAAGGCAATGAATTAAACTTGCTCCTTTTGGACTCTGCCACTGGGGAACTCAAACTGAGTCGTGATCTGGACAACAACAGACCCCTTGAAGCACTTATGAAAGTGTCGGTCTCAGGTAAGCGAGTTTTTGAGGTTCATAGACTGTGATTCTGCCTGTTGAAACAGTATGGGGCATGGGCAGAAATAGCCCACTTGCAGGTTAGTGTGCAGCTTTCGGTTTCCTGAAGCAGCGGCTTATCTCTGAAATTTTGGGAGGGGAGCCCCAGCAATGTATCAAGCCCATGTGCTGTGGATTGAAGTGGTGTTTTGAAGTTGTTTAGTAAATGTAGATCACAAGGGTAAATAAATACAAGTATGCATGGGGGGTATATACTGCCTCAGCTGAGGTGGTAACTCAGCTGAAGCTTTTCTGATGTGGTTGCAGAAGGGTAATAAATGGTGCAACTTGCCAAGACTGGGAATGTACAGGTATCTGTAATGCCATCTGTAATACTGTCTTCCCTCCCTTTTCTTTTTTTCTCTTAGGAAAAACCAAAACAAAACGGTTGAGATTTGGTATCTCTGCTTTTTTAGCAACAAAACATGTTTATTCCCTTCTGCATACTGGGAGGTTTGGCTGGTAGAGTCTCAGACCGCTTCTCCACTGGTGTGGCCTGGGTGGATGTGATGCTGGTGGAGCTGCACTGGTTTGCATTGCTAGCATGCGCTCCTGTGGGGAATGACAACTCTGAAAGCAGTGAGTTATGGCTGTGTAACAGCTGTGTAGTGTGGCTGACTGCACTGGAGTTGCTTTAGTGTAGTGCTAGGTGCAGATACTGGCCAAACGCTGCCCGAAAATCAGTGCTGTTGCAGAGAGGGAGAGGAGGAGAGAGGCAGGGTTACTTTACCATTAACTGCCTCTGAGAATTCATGTCTGTGTGTGTGTGAAGGCTGTTTGATGTCATCCAATATGTACTTCTTTATGAGCACATACATACTTTTAGAATATAATTCTTTTTCTGCTCAGTTGCTTGTTTACCATAGAATTGCTTTTTATGCCTCTAATTGTGGCATCAATCATGCAGTGAGTAATTTCCTCTGCAGGTGCCAGTCTATAAGTTTACTGTGGACCTGATCCCGTACTTCTGTTGACTTTCAAAGGTTTAACCAGATACATTTCTCACTGCTTCCCTCTGCAACCTAGAACTGACTTTTGTATTCTTTTAGCAAAAAAATATAGTTGAAAGTACCAGGTACATAAAATGACCCTTTGGGAGATGCTGGTTTTTAGACGGTTGTATTAAAAATGAATAATCAAGCTGTGATGTAATCCTAGCAGCACTTGTTTTATTGTACATAGTTATAGTGTGCAGCACTGGGGGAGTGAGCCATGCTCTCCTGTGTGTTTGCAGGCTTGAGATCCTTTTTGCTTCAGGAAAAAGAAAGTGGTATTAACAGAGTTGACTGATTTTACTGCAATGCATGGCCTGATAAGCTGCTTCTGATTCTCCCAGAATGCTGGTGGGGGGCAGCTAATATGGTAAAGTAACTCATAAATGCCGTTTCCATGTCTTGTGAGGACTTGCAGAAAAAACAGGCAGTTGGCTTGTGACCTTAAAGAAAAACATTTGGATTAAGGTGCAGGTGATTGCATGGTCACTGTCTGTCTGAACCGGTAGCTCTTTATCTGGTAGCAGAAGAAGATAAGAACTCATATTGAAGAACTCATGAAGCTTGGAAAAGTTGTTAGACTAGATGAGGAGTGCATTCAGAGCAGAGAAATAGGTAACTATTCCTTTCTCACCCTAATGACCCATGCAGTTCAAGTGGGTGAAATCTCAGGTAGGAATGAAGACTTGTTTTCTTAAGTAGCAGGAGCTTGATCATTCCAGCGTCGTTTTCATGTTGGTAAAGGTGTGAACTTTGAAACTCTGTTGTGATGTTGATCAAAACTCTCTGTCTGCTGTGAGTCTTGAGATATTTGAGAGATTAAAGCTTTTTGTGGATAGGATTTTAAAACAACTTTGACAAGCGCTGAACTCCATTTGACGTTGCTCATTTGGACAAGTTTACTGTTT
The DNA here is from genome assembly GCA_039877255.1 of Loriculus beryllinus. Taxonomy (NCBI): domain Eukaryota; kingdom Metazoa; phylum Chordata; class Aves; order Psittaciformes; family Psittacidae; genus Loriculus; species Loriculus beryllinus. The sequence continues at coordinate 14,015 of JBCJKH010056534.1, forward strand.
GTAAGTTGAAAAGGCAGAGTTTGGCAGTATGTGAATAGCCCAGGAGAGCCTCACCTGACTGCTTTCTCTGGTTTATCTGATGCAGCCTTTAAAAAAAGGCGGAGAGGAAGCTCAAGACAGAAGTATTCCACAGGGTTATCTCCAAGTGTTGTGAAATACCTGCAAATCATCTGCTAAAATGACCTGCCAGTTAACTGTCTGCAGAGTAGCCATTAACCTCTCAACCCAGACAAACACCAAGTCCTGCCCTGCTCTGACTCTTCGGGTCAGGAGGGGGATTAGAGCTCTTTATGAACTTGGGAATTCGGTCTATATAGAAGTCGGAAGTAACACTGCTGCTGTAAAAATCTCAGTTCTCACCCAGTGATGTGTTGTGCTGTGGAGGCACGTGAGTGTGAATGATGCTAGTGAAGGGCTGTGCTACTCAGTTCAGTTACTTTTAGACAATGATACTTGGCTAAACCCAGCATTCTTTCGTTTGACTTGGGCACTATTCAAATAAGCAAAGTAATTTTGGTCTTCTGCATATAGACAAACTTTAAGAATCATAAGAAATAAGCAGATAAGGTTGATTGGTTTTATAAAACCTGAGAACAGCACGTTCCGCATCTAGAACTTGTCCCGGTGGCATCAACATTACTGGGAGTCATGTGGGACAGTGGGAAGCTTGGGGCAGGCTCAGGACCTGTCCTGCTTTCCCCTGGTACCTGCCTGGCTGTGCCCCCGCAGCCCTTCAGGAGCAGACCCAAGCGGAGGAGGAGGAATGTGGGTGGTGTGCGTATTAGCATTCTGCTTTGGATGAGGAAGGAGCTTTTGAAGTCAATCTCTTTTGAAGTAAATCTCTCTAGGTAACCCCTCTGCCCATACCTGTCATGCAGGACTGTCTGAGTGAACAAACTGGACCCTTTTTGGATGAAACTAATCCAGGTGTGCTCCAGGGGTTCCTTAAAAAGACATGTTATCGTTTTTCCATTATACCTTCAAGGCTTTCATATGGAGCCTTACATTCCCGTGCCTGCATATTGTGTTGTTAGGTTTATGTTGTAACAACTGGGGTGAAATCTGGACCCTGCTGAAATCCTGCCCTGGCTTTCCAGGGGGGTAGGATCTTACTCTGGGCTTTTGAAACAGATGGTCAAGAGTAGATGAGTCTGAGATTTCTTAGTATTACTAATAAATATATGACTTAAATTGACAGGCTCACTAAAAACGATTAGTTTTTGTCCACACTGATGTTCACAATAGCCTTAAATGGGGATTTATTTGGTCAAAAACTGGGTTAAACGTTGCTCGAGTCATGCTGCATTTGCCCATGTTAAACATTACACTGCGGTCCCTGCTGATGCTGCGGGGAAGGCTGGTGCTAGCCTCAACTTTGCAGAAGTTTGCTTGGGTATCACATTGCAAATGCTGCTGGCACCTGCTTGGCTGTGCTGCCACAAGTAGTCCCACTTATCATCCACGACAGCTCAATGGGGTACAATAGACGTGTGTGCAGACTCCTCTGGGAACCCAGCCTAATTCAGCAGTGCAGACAAAACCCAACCGGACTGGATGCTACAGCTTTCGAGTGCTCCAGATAAATGTAAAACACCATTCATTATACAACATACAATACACAATTTTGGGAAGGTAGTATTCCTCACACAGGGAGGTATAGGCACCCAAGTGTTTTTGAGGGCATGCAGGCTCAGGTATCTTTTACATTTCTTTGGCTTTTAATCTCCAGTAGCATTCAATGAGGTTACTGGCTATCAGCAAGTACAAATTAAGACTGAGCTCGTTTGTGTTGCAATAAGCTTTTGGGATTTTTACTCAAGGTTTGGGAAAGGATCTTCATTATTATTGTAATTTAAAAGTCATTATGTTAATGAACCTGGATCTCCACTTCTTCTCCATACAAATGTAACCGAAGGTGCAATACTTTGGTTTAGCCCTTCTGATAAAGGTAAGGGCACAGGCGAGGTGCAAGGCATTTCAGGGTTAGTTGTGTTTGTGAACATTGGCAATTAAAAGGAAAAAAGAAACTGGAACGAAAAGTTGTCGCTCTAAGCACAGGGGCACCTTTGGGTGCAGAGGATGCACGGGGCAACTGCTCAGGATGCAGGCCTGGTGCCTTGTCGGCGTCAGGATGGACCAGCCCCTGCCTTTGGGGAGTGGGGTTGATGGGGCTGCTGGGGCCTTGTGAGTTTTCCCCAGGGAAAATGGTTCTTTTAGGAGTGGTGCCTTAGGCTGGCTTGCTTTCAGGGTCAGTGAGGAGCAGTTATCACCCACACTGCTCTCCATAGTCCCCCTCCCAGGGAAACACTCCCTCAGGCCGCTTCGGTGGGATCCCTGTGGGTTGTGTACAGTCAGGAGGTGATGGAAATGGATGGGTGGAGGTCTCTTCTTCCCTCTCTGGTGGTGGGAGGTATCTCGGGTGTGTTGTGTGGCTGCAGGGCTTTTTCATGTTGGTGTTCCCAGGGACCTTGGGAGCTTGCACTTTGTGCATGCATCCTGCACTAAGGTGAGGGATGAGAAGACAGTGGCTCAGAGACTGAAGGGACGAAGCAGGAAAAAATGAGGGACCTCAATTAGAACTAATGCATGACACCAGGAGCTGCAAAACTTGGTGTCTGAAGTGGGACTGAAATGAAGGATGATTGATAATGATTAGTAGCAAATCAAGAGTAGTGACCATAATTTTAAAGTTAGGGTAGCTCCTGGATCTGCTGTGTCTACCTAAACCCTTTATTTCTTCCATACAGGTTCTCTATTCTGATCTTTTTGTAGGTGAGATGCATTTTAGATATGCATCCCTCCAGCCTGCAGGAATGTGACTTTCCCTTTTCAACTGTACTATCTGCTCCAGCTGATAAAAAGCTGTGGCTGCCTTGTTGCTTTCCTATGGGCTTCCTTCCTCTTCATCCCTGAGTTTTATAGGAGTGGTGTATTTTTGTTTCAGATGACAGGAAAGCATTTATGGCTATGAGAGGAAAATATTTAGTGGAAGGCTGACGACAAAGTAACTTTATACTGAGATAAAAGGTATCTCTCTCCTGCATGTAAATAAATAAGATAGGGAGTTACCTGCCGCTTAAATGACTGTAAATAAGCAATTTCTTTGCTAAAACAGTGGTCCCTAGTAATAAAAAGAGAAAAGGTAAATGTTTACCGCAGCACACTTTAAAAAGCAAATATGTCAGATAAAGCTGTTCTGTCCATCAAATTCTTTCAGAAAATGCTGCTGTGCAACACAGCTATCACTAAAAATGTTTATTTCTCCCCGTTCCTGTCTCTGTACAGTGCAGGCTATATACTCCTGGTTTTTGTTACAGGTTTTAGCAGTATACCTTAGTCTGTCTTGGTAGTTGAAGCATATATGTAGATGGCACTTAACCTCATCCCACAAAGTGAAACTTGGAACCATAAATACTATAGGTCATAATTGGTTGCCAGGGGGAAGAACCCCAAGTATATATCAAAGTCCTACATAACCCTAACTCAGCAGCGCTGTTTAAAAACATGTTGTTGGGTATGAGAAGTGGCTGATTGAGGCAGCAGGGGGTTTGGCTGGTTTTGTACACACTGTGCTTCATGTACCAATCAGTTTATTTTTTTATTGCCTGAGTGTTGATGCTTTTCTCAGTGATTTCCAGAAAAGGAGATTTTGGGATAACAAAGAGAAGCTGTAAGAAGAATGAAACTGAAGATGTGAGAGGGAGAAAGTGTAATGGTGGGATTACTTGGAAAACTTTTTTCCCCTATTTTCAAATTGTTTGTGAATATTTAAATTGGATTGGTATTAGTTTATATGTTTATTATTACTTTTTAAGCCTCAGGGTGTATTAATGAAATAGTTTTCTTGGTGTGTTCCCTTGCAATTTGCTTCCCTTGTAGAAGTCATGGAAGCACGCTTATGTCTGACTTGCACTTGTGGGTTGGGAAGAATCCTCTTTTGTTCTGTTGTTCTAGTCACACCTTTCCTGGCAGTTCAGAACTGGTTTAGGGCTGGGGTTGTGGAGCCTGCTGCAAGCTCTCAGATACAGAGTAAACACTGAATTGTTGTCAAGGGTAATGGCAAAAGAAACCTTTGTTTAGCATACAGGAACAGTTTTCTAGGTTTGGATGTCAGGATGATAGTAAACCGGCAGTAGAAGCAATAGAGGGGAAAGGAGGTGTTGTGAAGCACTGGGATTTTATGCTGTTATCTCCAACATCCCAAGTACTACCTGAGGAAGTAACTGGCTGCTGATAAAGCATATAATTTTACATGGCTCATTGAATGGTCCATTTTCCTTCAGATGTATACTTATTATCTTGAAACTCCCTTTCATTGTTGACTCCTATCTTGGAGCTGAATGGATTTTCTCAGGCATCTCATGACCAATGGAAATAATGCTGGGTTTTAAAGTATGACATTATGTGAAGGTGGGTAGTGTGCTCACCACCTCTCTGATAGGGTGCTTCCTGATGAGACCCTTAACAGATGCTTGGATGGGAATCCTGGCGTCCGCACATTTCCACTGGTCAGGTTGGAGCATGGCCCTGGTGTCTCCCAGAATCTTCAAGGAAGGATTGAAGACACTCATCTGTGGTCTCCTGCCTCCTCCTCTGGGTTTCTGCCAGACACCCCTGCAGGAGATGGGCTGACTCCAGAGTTTTGGCTGGCTGGGTGCTCAGGGTTCATGGGTGCAGGGGCATGTGATAGCAGGCAACACCTATGACGGTGTTTACAGTTCAGCCAGATGTGTAACTGCTGCATACGCTGGCATAGCTGAGCTCACTTTCATCTGGTTATTTTGGGTACAGACAGCAATGACTGCACCGTAGCATGAGTTCAGCTTGCAATTTCATAGGGCCCTTTGCTTCCCTTGCAGGTCAGGTGAGGCTGATAGAAAGACTCCTGAAAGGGGGCTGCTCTAGAAGTCAGGAGCAGAATTACTTTCTGGGCAAGAAATAAGCTAGCATGAAGCAAAAACCTCTTCTAACCCTATGTGCTCCAAATACCCTTTCAATATTTAGCAGCTTAGGCAACTCTAGCTGTAATGCTCATGCATGAAGGATGAGTAAGGGGAGTATCAAATGTCAGACACAAGATCTGTGCTCTCCATCCCTTCTCACTCTCTTTTATAAACCCTCTTGATTTGAGAACCAGTTGGTTGGGACAGACTCTTTACATTTGAGTGTTTGAGGTAACAACACAACTTACCTGCTTACCTCAGTATTGCCTGATTTACAGGATTTGAGAAACTGGCTCTCTTGGCTTGTTCCTTTGGCATCCTGACTTGTATTTCCAAAAATACCTATGGAGAGTCTTTAGGAATTGTAGGAGGGTTTGAGGAGCTGAGGATACTCAGATCAGATGTAATGAACCTTTCTGGCAGTCTTCCAAGTTGCAGTTTTTCTGTCCTGGTTTCCGTGGGAATGGTGGTGTTGGTTTTAGGTAAAGTAGTACTCCAAGTGCTCTGACATCCACTTTGTCATTTAAGAAACGAGTATGGCAGTGCTGTCTTTTGTGAATGACAGGCCTTTTTGTCTGCTCCTGTTTTAAAGAGTATTTGGCCAAAAGATTGCATAAGTCAGAGTACAGAAAAAGTTGACGATGGGCTTGGCTCTTCAAAGCCTTGTTCACAGTAGTTGTCCGCTTGAAAGAAAGAACATCTAGGACCTGATTTAATTCAGTTTTGCCACTTTGTGTTTCTGTCACAAGTGACAGTTTTATTATCCCACTAACACCCTCAGTGCAGCTCTTGTTTCAGTGTTGAAAAACACTGAACTATTTATGGATGCAGCACAAGTTTCCAAAAGGGCCAGTATGTAATCATGGAAGAGTTTGAAATCTGCCATTGAGTGATCTCGTGTTTGTTTGGCGAGATTTGCCTAACACCTTTTTTGTGACACACTTTGATTGAGATGCCATTGCAATGCTTTGATTTTGTTGGATTGAAACAGCGTTTTCGAAGGTACAGCTTGGCTCTTATGGTCAGATTTGTATCACCCACCACCATCTGCCCAAGAAATGTGGTATCTCTTCAAAGGTGGTCAGGAAGGTTGCAGCCATGACTGGTTGATAGGCAGGAGGGCTGTGGCTGGAGATGCCCATCTCACCCCCTGATTAAAGACAGAAAATAAGTGGACTAATTTGGAAAATATTTTGAATATTTGGAAAATAATTTGGACTAGTTGCCTTGCTGTTAAATGGCTAAAGTTCAGTGGGATGAACCCACCCTCAATGTTTTGCATCAGGACAAAAGGGTTTGTTTTCTTTGTAAGGATGATAGTACTTATTTCTGTTACAGCAAACTGCCTGTAGTAACAGGCTTAGCAGAGTAGATGGAAAGGATGGGGGAGGTTATAATTTTCGAACAGGAAAATGTTTTGCCATGAATAATGTTAAGAAAGACTTTAACTATTGTCAAGAGCTTGAGTGAATGAAGGGGGAAAGTATGCTTTTATGGGGATTTGGCATTCAACAAAGAAAGAAAATTTTAAAATACTTCAGAAAGATGATCTTCACACTTGGAAGAAAAGCAGTCGGACAGAAAAGCAGGATTTGCTGGAGAGAAAGGAAAACTTTTGGACTTTGTTTCAACAAGTCGTTAATTCTGCTAAGCTGTAACCACCTTCGTATTTATTCCAGTGTTTACACTTGCCAAGCACTAAAAAAGCAAGTAAATGAAACGGTAAACCTGTAATAAATCCTCGGGGGACCACATAATAAACATAGACAGGTTACGCTTATCAAATACAAAGGCAAGTAATCTGTTTTCAGCACCACTGCTGAACATGTGATAGATGATACATTCCAGTGGGTCTCCAGCACTTTTGAATATGGCACATCTGGTCAAAATATTTCATTGCTTTTTGAAGGAGGGAGAAGGAGAGGCCATCATTAACAAACACAGTCAGCATGGCCCCTCCTGCCTGCTGCAGAGTCTGTGGGCTAGATCCAGTTTCAGGGAGAAGCAAAAGCACCTGGAGCCCACCAAAAGGGGTAAAAGGGGCACTGTGTAATCAGATTTGAGCTTCAGAGATGTGATGGCCAGCACCTGTAAGTCTGTCTTTGCAGTTAAATTCCAACGGGCCGTTAGGTTTGGAAGCAAATGTGAAGTTGATTCTCTGTAGCTCCCATGGCCCGAGAGTACACATCATGGGTACAAAGAGGTGCTTGATCTGTTGGGTTTATTGAATTGAATTGCAGTCACAGCACTTCTGGACTTTCCAGAAACCAGCCCAGCCCAGGTCCTCATTTCCGTATGTCCTTGCAGCAATGTTCGTGCTGGCCCTATTTCTAAAGGAGACCCTTTAACAGCCAAGCTGTGATTTTTAGTTTTTAAATTTATGTATCTATTTAGCTGTCTGAATTCAGTTTAAGTCGTATAAAGGATGTCCCACACTAGTTCATCACTTTGTTTTAGCAGTGCATGATTGCCAGCCTCCAGACATAGTTCAGCATGGCCAGGAAGAGGCGTTTGGCACCTTTCACAGCTTAGGTCCAGTAGATCACTTGTATCTAACCATCAAATGCCACAGTGCCTCACTTTTAGGTGCTTGTTCCCTGCAGCAGTATCCTGTTTTAGGCAGTTAAGTGTCCTGTAAAGTGGATGTACTTGAAATACCATCCTGCTACAGCTTGGGCACTTCACTCAGCATAGCGATCAGGATACTTAGCGAGGGCAGAGATGGGCTGGCCTCCAGCCCTTGATCTCAAAGGTCTTACTGTGCTATACATTAAAGAGGAGCCGAATAAGGTACAGAAGCCATTGTGTGACTCACATTTCTCTCTTTGGTAAGTGCCATAAGCTACAGGGTCTTGCACACACTTGTAGAGTGATGGAGAGGAGGCTTTCTGGCTCATGCTCATGCATGTGGGCACTTCCGCTTCAGTTGAGCAGTGGTGTGGGCAGTCCGGCTTTGACTCTCAGCTGCTGAGTTTTGTTTAGGCCATAATAAAAGCTGGATCATAATCTGTTCAGGCCATGTCAGGACTAGGTCAATTCTGGATTTAGCCAGGGACTCAGCTCTTCCCACCTAGTAACTCAAAGGTAAAATAAACAAGAATCATAAGGCTTTCCAGGGAGTACTTTCCTACTGATCAGAGCTGATTTGTTTGTCTTTTGGCTTTAACTATTTGTAAATGTATTTTGCTTTTAAGTAGAGTAGTTCCCAAACATGCTAAAGTGTCAGTTATGGAAGGAGTCATGGGCTCAGACTTAACACTGCTAAATATCCAGAGTTCAGCCCATCTTCGCCTACTGTTTAATCCTCTTTCTCACTGCAGTTTGCTGTGATGATAGACTTGCTAGTAATTATCAACATGTTGCTGCTCGTCGCTTGGATCCTGTGGCTTTCCCTGCAATGTGCTTGCTGACGCTACAGCTCGCCAACATTGTCCTGACACATGCAGGAAAGGTCTCTTGGCAGCAATGGCTGAACTATCCCATCAGTTGACTCGGTTTCCCTTCTCACGGGGTGTATTTCTGATGTTGGCCTCCTTTTACTGACACGGCGTAATTTAGCAGTGTGTGCTCTCTCTGTGTGATGAGCTGTCCGTCTGGCAGATAATTGCCTGCTAGTTTAAATCCCATCTTAACTTCAGTTTCTTGAGATCACGAAATCTGCTGCTGCCTTCTGGTTGGTTTTGCAGGGCTGTTTGCAAAAGGGTTTGTTATGAGCTACAGCGATGTGGACAAATCAGTGTGAGATTTTGGAATGTTAGGTAAGACAGATTAACTTTTAGGTCCTGCTTACTAAGCTACCCAGTGTTATTCTGGATTGAGCCTGGCAACCTAACACTTGGGTTTGTTGACCAAGCTGCTGGCAGCAGGCACTGGTTGTTTGCACTGGTTATGCAAAGCGGGCACATTTTAGGACATGGTGGACGCTGAAAGCCTGTTACACAAAACATGCTGGTGTTCCTCTTTCCTTCTTGCTTATCTTCTTCTCCTACTCTATCCTTTCACGCTCACTGGATCTGTTTGCCGTGTGCTGCTGTGCAGCAAGGCACCACATTTGCAGTCTGCTTGCTGCAAGTTTGTACAGGGCCATGCACAGCAGAGACCTCTGCTTTTGTAATACCTGCTGTAAATAATTAGGAAAACCACCAGACACCGACTGACCGACTGGCCCAGGAGATAGCCAGATATGGATGGCGGCACTGGGGATAGCCCCAGGCCCGGCTGATGGTGTGTCCAGCAGGCACTGGGAGCTGGCCGGTGGTGTGGCAGCATCCTTTCTCACTGCCTCCTGTCTTGCCTTTGGGGAGGCAGGGCAGGTTCTTCATCCACCCCTCACCCTCTTCTGACCACCATGCTGTAACTTGCTGTTATGTAGGTGCGTTGGCCCAAGGTGATGGGCAGGGTCCATCCCCTAAAGGGATGCCCCATGAGATGCTTCCAGTGTACTAGTGGTAGCCACCACATTACTCATGCAGCCCTTGCCCTCCCACTGGCTGTTGTGGAGTTGAGACTCCAGCGGTATTGGCTGCTGGATGCAGCTTCCAGAGGTTTTGCAGCCATGATCGTTTGCCCCTCTCCTTGCACTGGGCCTTGGGGACCACAGCTTGAGGTGGTGGCAGTCCCACAGAGGTTTTGCTGCCTGGCGCAGGCAGTCATGGCATGTCTATGGCCAGCCCTGGGTCACAGGGCATGCTGCATGCAGAATGTCAGTGCTCGTCATCATTGCAGTCCATGGGAGCAACACCTGTACCCGTGAATGGGGAATCTGGCCCAGTTTGGGTGTAGATGGTGACTATATTTTTGTCCTATCCCTTGGACAAGTTGCAGTCACCTGTATTGGCTGGTTGCATTGTGCTTCAGCTCCCTTATGGCTCAGCAGTGTCTGAGACTTCATTCAGCTTGGAGGGGCTTTAAATAAGAGATTCCGATTTACTACCAACAGCATTGATGGACATGACCAATTACTGGCAATAAACTCCAGTGAGAACTGAGAGATAAGGACATTTTTTGTATTCTATGCAGTGAATTTACTTGTTTTGTATGAATTAATTTATGAACTTTGTATGTCCCTTGCCAGTGGTTGGGGATTTCTTAAGCAGAAATGACTGCTTAGCGTGCCTCAGACTGTGCTGAGCTGAGGTGCTGACATGATCAGATAAAATTCTTCATGGCACCAGTGGCAGTTGAGCATCCATCCCTTTTCTTTTGTTCCTGGGACAAAAGTCCTCAAGAAGAGGCTGTTTTGCCTGCTCTGAGGTGGTGTCAGTGACTCTCTGGGTTTTTGCTCTGCTTGTCCTTGATCGGACTTTTGCTGCCAGAAGTTCCCACTGTTCTTTTCAAGGCCTAAAGGCAAAGTAAAGTGACAGCTTTAGTTAACTTGAAAGCTTTCTCAGACTAGAAAGTGTCCCATGGGGTAAACAACTTTACTCACACTCTACACATCCCATACTGATCATACAGGATAGCATTTTTCTGGCTTAGTGCTGTGTAAATTTGCAATATTGTGCATTTCCAGGTATTTAAGTGAACCTATAAAGATGGTTAATGGTAAGAAAAGACTGGTTAATTTTTATTCCTGTGCTGAAAATGAATTTTGAAGAAATCATTCTGAGATTTCCACAGTTGTGAAATTCACAGTGTTGTTCTTCACACTGTAGAGCCTTTGTGCTTACTGCTGTAGTCATATTACATGACATTGCCTAACACTCTGCAAAGGCGTATTCTTGGCTCATTCAGCAGGTAGGGCTCCCTCAGGGTCATTGAATCCCTCCGTGTATTCAGCAGAGAGCTCAGCATGGTGATTTTACAGGCATGCATTTGCATTTGCATGTCCAGTGCTTTTTCCTTCTTGTGGCATTTTCCCCTTTTACGATACGGTGATTATTAAAAGCAAGGTTCTCACTAGTTTTGTCACCACAATCATCCCTCCCTGCTTCCCACTGCTGGCTAATTTGCTGGTGGTCTTCGGGATGATTGTTTTGGTACTGAACACCTCTTCCATCCTTGTGGTGTGGTGGGAAATGGCGATAGGTGTAAGCACCTTGTGGAGGTCCTGGAGGAGTCGAGCTCCAGCTTGCAGCTGAGAGCTGGTCCTCCAGCAAATGAGATGCTGATCCATTAGACCTTCAAGGTAATTTAATCACTTTTGGACAGCACAATAGTTAATAATCCCGCACTAAGGAACAGCCACTGCTTCTGGTCCTTGTTAGACATCTTAATTAATTTCTTTTCTATTTCTGTTCTTAGACCTTTTGTAGGACTTAATTTTCCCTCCGATAATTTATGAGACATGAAATTTCTTGGAACAGGTTAGCCTCTGTGTGACGGTATTTCAGCATCTCTTGCATTTCCTTCAGCTGGATCATGTGTTACTGCTTGCTTAGAGGCAGCACTGCCACTTCCCAGAGGAAGGCAGTATATTGTTACCTGGGTGTGATGTGCCAGGGCCACACTGTTCTCTCTTTGGAGATGGGCGCTCCACCTATTTACATAGTATTTACAATGCTTTTCAAATCCTGGCATGGAGAATTACTCAATTTTCTGAAATTACACTATTTGAGTGACTGCCTTTTCTTGTCCACCCACTGTGTGTTTGAGTTGGTTCAGGGCTTCCACCACAGGGGTTTGCTAAGGGCGATGGGTTTATTAAAGATATAATGTGCTGCTGTACAAGGCACTGTGAATATTGCATCTCTGTGCTATTCTGGTAAGTCCTAGTCAAGAAAAGTTAATATATTTTGTAAAGAGAACAAGTTAGGGAATTACTTGTTTCACTGGAGGTATCACACTAGAAGATTGCATCTTTAGTATTGCAAAATGAAAACCAGAAGACTTTGATTGCTGCCTATCTCTCTGAAGTATTTGTGGAAAACAAAGAGCAGGGCAGTTTAAATGAAGGTTGACAAGTGAGCCAACTCAATAAATTTAGGTGGGATGTTAGAAGACAGTTTGAAGCCTTCAGGGAAGCAAATTTCTGGAACAACATCTCTGTGAAGGGGTCCTAAGAAGTGTAGCTGGGTTGAAGGGGAAGCTTCATAAATTAGTGAACCCTTGCTAGTTTAATAGTAGTATGTATATACAACATACTTCCTTGAGAAGCTTCCTTGAATAGAAAATTGAACTTGTTGGTGAGAAAATTCCTGTTGTCTTTTTGCTGCAGAAACTAAAGAAGCATATTAACAAATTGTAAATGCAGTTTAGCCCTTTGAACTGACTGAGCTTGTGTAAGTTGTTGTGTGTTGATAACAGCATTGCTGTCTTCTTCAAAACTTGCTATCAAAAGATAAAGAGTCCACAAGCCAGCGTGGTTCAACAGGTAAATGAATGGGGCTGGAAGTTATTCACAAATGTCACAGGCTGCAAGTTGCAGCAAATCTGAGCCAATCTTGCTTCTGGCTGTTACAGTCCTTCCCTTCCTAGCACCTGTATGACCTTGTGTGGGGCTGTTTCTATGTGCCAAGTTACTAAAAACCCAGCCTGCCATTAAAAAAACCCAGACTTGAGGTTTAGCATTAAGAAACAGGTCAGTCCATGAAGCGAGTACCAGAGACTATGCAAGGGAGTATGGAAGTTGATAAAAAGCCAAACTACCAATAAAAACCAAGCAAACAAAAAAGTTCTGAGTGTGAAGAAACAGTTCAATGCAGTAAGAGTGCCAGTGCAGAGGAGGACAGTGGCAGCCACCCCTTAGATTAGCTGAGGGCTGCTGTGCATTTGCAACCAAGGCCTAGAGAAATACTTGCCTTTTGCCCCTTCTAGAAGGTAGAAATGCTCTGGAAAGCCCTTTTAGCATATGAAAGTGGTGTGCTGTCCCTCCCTTAGGCCTCTGTGACCGCACTGCCACAAACTAAGGGGAGATTTGTTCCAGTGCTCTGTGTGCAATACTCTGCACCTCACCCACGTGGGCAAGTGTGTCAGTGCTCACCACTCTCTTGTGTGGGTACAAAACTCACAGCTTTCATTTGTATGAAGTTCTGCCACCCAGAAGCTCTGCAGCTTGAGCCTACCACAGATTTGGTGGTGCAAAATGCAGCTTCAATTTTGCTAGCGTCAAAACCATAGGAGATTCAGTAAACGTGTTTAAAAACACTTGCCTTGGAAACACACAGCGCAAGAAAAGTCTGTAATAACTGAATGCAAAGATAAACAACTGAGTAATTTTAATTCTTCGTTCCCTGTAGATTGCTGCATTTCTAGGTTTGTTAATGAAGGAAATTAAAACATTTTGTTAAAAAAGGTAAGAAATTCTCTGTCAATAAGGATTTTGCATTGAGAAAGTGTGTGTATTTATAAGCTCTGGCTTAGCCCTTTGAATTATCTAGGCACTACTGTAACCGATAAGTGAATGCTGATAACCCTGTTAATATTTCAAGGACTCTTTGCAACTGTAGGGGAGCAGTCAATAACTATCACGTTCCTTTGCATTGCAGGACAGGTTTTCTTATTTGCTATCTTAATACTGTTATATACATATAGGGGTTTTCTGGTCTCAGATCACCTTGTCTCACAGCAGGTCCTTGGCATGCAGCCTCATGAACTCTTTCAGATGCTTTTTATTCGCAGCAGCTGGGCTCATTGCCCACCCTGGTGTGGCTGGGATTTGGATTGCAAATTCCTGATCCGAACAAAGAGGAGGAATAGAAAAGGCTGGTCTCTGGCCCCTCGCACACTTTAGGAAACCTTACTGGCTTCAGAGGATTTTACTCATAACTCTGGCTACACTTAAAGAGAAAAAAAACAGCTTCTGTCTTTGCAAAGATGGGTATAGCCTCACCAGTAGGTATGTTGCTAGAAGAGGGAAGAAAAAGGTAGCTCCGGGGAGGCTGCTGGGATTTCAGGCACTATCATACCGAGAGCCACCTTGAGTCTTGTCCACACTTGTTTCTCTCTGGTGGAGGAAAGCTGTATGGAGAGAACTGGATGGAGACAATCCATGTGTGCAAGATGTGTCTGCATACATTCCCTTGCTGCACTCATCAGCTGCACCCGAAGGCCCTACAGTCTGAGAAGCAGCTTGCTGTAATTGCTTTCACGAGACAGTATCAACTGGGTAGGATTTGGCCTGTACTGGCTTGTGTTTGGTGAGGAGCAGGGGAGATGAGTCAAACTAAACAGGGTGATTCATCAGAATCGGGCTCTTGTGATGCTTTGTGTGTGTAAAATGCTCAGAGTTGGGAAACGGGCTGTCACGGTCCTCAAATCATTATCTCTCTTTGGTTTGCTGCTCCTCAGAGCCCTTGGAGAAGACCCATGTCAGCCCTAGTCACAGCAGAGGTGACTGTGCGTGGCTGATACCAAATCACGCAGTGGCTCCAGGCAGGCAAGTCACGTTACTGCGAGCAGCTGCTGAGACTAAACTTGTGTCCTCCATCATCCTTCCTTGTCTCCATCATCAAAGGTGACCAAAAAAGCTCGAACCTCTCATTTGTCTGGAAACCTGCATGGAGGACTTTGCACAATAGGTAGCACTGGGCTATGTGGCCTGTAACTGTTCAGCATTTTTGTCTAGCAAGTGTAGCAGCTGCTTCCCCAAAGTCAGGCTTCTGTAGTGTGACAAGGAGAGCTGCTTTCATGTCTCTTGAACTGTGTTTGATTTGACACTCTCATGGTTTAACCCCAGCTGGCAACTCAGCCCCACACAGCCACTCAGTTACCCATGCCTCAGTTGGATGGGGAGAGAATTGGAAGGGTAAAAGTGAGAAAACTCGTGGGTTGAGATAAAGGCAGTTTAACAGGTAAAGTAAAAGTGGTACAAGCAAAGCAAAACTAGGAATTCATTCACCACTTCCCATGGGCAGGCCGGTGTTCAGCCATCTCCAGGGCTCCATCACATGTAATGGTTACTTGGGCAGACAAACACCATCACTCTGAATGTCCTCCCTTCCCTTCTTCCCCACCTTTGCAGGGTACACATGACTCCATATGGTGTGGGATATCCCTGGGGTCAGTTGGGCTCAGCTGTCCCGGCTGTGTCCCCTCCCAGCTCCCTGTGCACCCCCAGCCTTGGCTCTGTGTAAGCACTGCTCAGCATTAGCTAAAACACCCCTGTGTTAGCAGCACTGTGTCCAGCACAAATCCAAACCATAGCCCCATACTAGCTACTGTGAAGAGAATTAACTCTACCCCAGCTTTAGCTGAGGCACCAGCATAGACACCATCTTCCCTCTGACTCTCTCCTTGGACATCCTTGTGCTAAAGATACTCATTGCACACTGGTATCTCCACCTCTCTTGTGGCATAAAGTCAGGTCTTGGTCTTCATGGCCTCTTTATGGGGCCAGGTGGAGGCAGGTAGAGCATGGCCAGATGGACACCAGGATTACCCTGCCCCTCACGCTGGGATCTGTCAGGAAGACTCCAGTGGGGGATGCTTTCCTCCTGCCCTGCTGAAGAGGTGAGCGGGAGGGGGTCCCAGATATGATGCCCTCAGAGGAGAGCCTGGTTTGATCTGAGATGAGAGCTGCTGTGGCTGCAGAGCTGGTGTGGTAGCTGAGAGCTGCTGAGGGCTGTGCTGGGTGGGAAGGAGCCCTGGGGCTCCCTCACACCAACCTCTGCAGACAGGAACAGTCTCTCATAAATACGTTGTCTTGGCTGTAATTTGCACAGAACCAGCCTCTGGGAAAAGCTGGTGCTCGCCAGAGAAGTTTTCTGGGTGTATCCTGCTCTGTGAGTTGGGATTTCTGTGAGGTACAACACACCCTTTTTTGGGTTTGTTAGTCAAAAAGCACTCCGGCTTCCTGCTGTTCCAGGAGGAGCGGGTCTGAAAGAGAGGCAGGTAAACACTGAAAGAGGATCTCCTGGCACCGCTCACTCTGGGGCTCAGAGGCTGCATGGGAACTGGGGTTTAACTGGGCTGCCTGATTCAGTGCCATGTGTAGGTAATTAAGGTATATCCTCCAATTAGCCTAAGTGTCCCTTTTATTGATGTGTGAGATCAATGAGCCCAACTGCCATACATGTAGCAGAAAATAGTCTGGATGATTCTACCCACTGGTTTGCATGCTGAAGTAATTTAAAGTTAGAAAAGACCTGCCCTGCTGATGTTTACAGAGGCTCATTAAGCAAGGCAGGGATGCTCGCCTGTCCCGGAGGCTAAATGGCAGAGCCTGGCTGGGCTAGCACCGCTCGCTGTGCTCCATCCCATCCCGGCGTGGCCAGGATCCATCCCTGCAAGCGAGCCAGCTTGGCAAGGCACTACTGCACTGGCCAAAAATAGCACCAGGTCCAGCACTGACACTGCTGCAGGTGATTGTGTGTGGCGCCTTGCTTTGTTTACTGCCATTAGCATCACCTCTCGGACCTGCTTAATTATGAGGCCAAAGGGATGTCTAAGCTAATATTGCCACTCTAGCTCTGCCTAGTAACACACATAAAGGAAGAAGAATGAGAAACAGGACAAATACAGACTAGTTCATCCCTTCTGTCCCAACTCCGGGCAGGCAGATGTTTAATGGCTTCTGGGGCTACAGGCTTCCCCTGGAACATGGTGTTGACTTGCACTGGGGTGATTCAGTGCCACAATCCATGGCTCTCTCATCTCTCAATTTGTCTAATCCCCCTCTGAGCTTTCTGCTTTCCCCACTGACCGATCACAGTCCCCACCATTCAGATGCACACACTTGCAAAAATTGTCTTGTGTTAAAACATGTTGCCTGATGATTTCACCAAGTGACCTTTGGTTTTTATATTGTGAGGAACAGGGATTGCTTGGCCTTTGCTTCCCTTCTTGTGATTTTATATTTCCTTGTCATGCCTCCCCTTAGCCATCTGTCTTCCCATCTAACAAGCAGTACTCCTAGTCTCGTAATGTACTGTGAAGATGGTTTCTCCAGATGTGCCTGACTTGCCTAGGAGAGTGTAAATGAAAGCATCCTGCTGTAAATGGATGTATTTATGCCCAAACCACTTCCAGGGAAAGGGCAAGTTACAGATGTAGTGACTGTCTGCAGTGTTCTCAGATGCTTTGAGCTTCGTTTTCTTCTGTAAAATTTGTAATGTGTGTATATAATTCTTTAAAACTCAAAACTTGCAGAGCTTTGGCCATGGTGTGGCCAGTGTATGCCATCAGTGGTAGGGCTCCACTGGTGGCTGCTGGCTACTGTCTGAAAAGCAGTGGGGTGCCCCATCTAGCTTTTTGTTCTTCTCTTTGCTCGTCCCTCTCTCTGTGGTGTTTTGGATACACCTAATACCCATTTCAATACAAAAATATCAGCTGCATGTCCTCCCCACTCATGTTAGAGCAAAGCTTAGTCATATATTTCAGAGAAGAATAAAGAACCAGGTGCAGCAAATGCATTTTTACATTTTTATTTGTATTTGTTGGCAGCCTTTTAGCCTGCACGTTGCCAACACTAAGGCAGGCAGGAGAGGTGTGCTTTCCTCCCCATGCTGCAGGTGATAGAGGGTAGCCGTGACCTGGGCTGGGTTTCTTGTCAAAATTAAGATGTTTGTCCGTGTTTGACTTCTGATTCCATTTGGGCTGGTCTGCAGGTAATTACTGGTTGTGGAAACAGCTGGGAGAAGGGGAGGGTGGGAAGTATCCATGACTGCAGGGTCTCTGCTCGCCTTAAGTCAGTGTGTGCATATCGCGCTGCCGAGCTGACCCTGTGATGGAAGCAGGGACCATCCTAAGGCTCTCATCTCTAGGTGAAGAGCTTGACTCAAGCTAAACCCCGTTTGCCAGTGTATTCATTTGTTTATTATATATATATGGATACTTTTGCTATTATAACCACATTAATTGTGAGTACATCTTAACCTGATACTTTGCTATATGAACTACCTTTGAATCACTAGGAAAAAGCCCTGTATTTTCCCTTGACAATTAATGTTGCCTTCCTGGTAGGGATTTTGCTTTGAGGTGGCATAGGTACAGTTGCCTGGTTTCTCAGACCCCTTGCAGAGCCCTTTGTGACAGAAAGACCAAGGTAAGTGTACATGGCCAGAGCTCTAAAATCAGAATGCAGTGAATTTCTTCATTAAAACAAAATCAGTTGAGGAAAGAAGATTTGTGTAGGCTTCAAGAAAAGATCAAAGCAGTGAGAATGTTACCTTGACAGCACACAGGGGTTTGGGATCCTTATGGTGCCTTGTCACCAGCCCATCAGAGAACAGTTTTGCCCAAAGTGGGAGGTTGGATCTTACCTCGAGGCTAATGATGTAGGATGCATATTATGTTTAGGTGTTAGATTTAAATTTGTCTCTATTTACAGGTTTAAAAAAAGGCAGAAAAAGAAAACCAGAAAATCTTAAGCAACATTGTTCAAAGGACTTCAAAAGGAAAGTGCTGTTTTTCTTGTGTTTATGTTTGTAGAGCATAGGGTCTTGGTCTTGGTCCCATTTTGGATTATAAATCACTATAATAATATGAAAAAAGCCAGCAACTCTGCTTTGCCTTGCATACAAGTATGATAGAGTATTTGATTTATTTCCTTTTTTTAAGTTTTCTGTATATGTTTTTGCCTGCACTTTTAGTAGGTGTGACTTAACCAGAATCTTATGGTGGTGTCTTGGTCACAGATGATTGAGCAGGGAATTATTAACCCAGCATAAGAGCTAACACGAGGATTACTGGAAAGTTCCTGCCTGTGTCAGCTTTATGTGAACTGCGTTACTGAGAAAGCCATGGAAAGTTCAGATTGCTTGAGATCGTGCCAAAGGGCTGTCAGTGGTCTTTTGTTAGATGCTGACCACCTCAGGCAGGGCTCACAAAGGCGGCCTATTTCGTTTAAACTGAGCAGTGCTAGCTCGGTGCTCCAGAGTTACAGCTACATCAGTGTCTGGGATGTTAACACCGATTAGCAGTGTCTCTCCAAAAGCCTACAGGAGGAGCCTGAAGCTGTGCTGAGGTCTTCCCAGCTTTGATGGGAGCTTACTGTGAAGCTCCTATAGTCTTCTGGACTGCCTCCGTCTTTACCTGAATCATAAAACTTGATTTGGACCAAATGCTGCTGGCTGAGCCCTTCATACGGCTGGCACCTGGGTCATTGCACCTCCTTGCTACATGGTCTAGTGTGAGGTGTCCCTGCCCATGGCAGGGGGGTTGGAACTGGATGATCGTAAGGTCCTTTCCAACCCAAACCATTCTATGATGCTATGACTCTATGATTAGTGCTGAGCTGGACATCTCTGCTGACATTGGGCCTTGCCAGACTGATGCACTATTTAAACAGAGGAATACACTGGACCCTGGACAGTTGCCTCTTTTCTATATTAATTGACCCATGTCTTTAGCTTTAGCCTGGGAGGTGTTGCCTTCTGGGCTGATGTTTTCCATCACTCTCAGCAGATCAGTGAGGCTGTGCCTGACTTTCTGCACCTGTGCCTCTGTTGACTTTGATGGACGTACAAGTTTGTCACTGTTCAAACTGCTCCCACTATCTGTCCTGGAGGACGAGACAAGGACCAGCCTTTGTCTTAGCTGAGAGACAGCATCATCTATGTGCAGAAGCTATAGATAGCCCAGGGCTGAATGTATGCACACATAGCTCTGCTGCCCTCGGAGCAAGAGTCTGCATTTCAGGAAAGGAATTTGTCACTCATAATGGAGCAGAGAGCAGCATTGCCAGTCCTGCCCTGCCAGAATGTCCCAGAGGTCTCACTAAAGGTCCTTTTTGCTCCGTCTGAGGGGCTGTGGACACACAGCCTTAGCTGAGTGTTGTGTTCTATGTGGGATCTGGCTGCGTGTCCCTTTACTGATGGAATTTTTCTCACAAAGCTTATTTTCATTAGCCAAATGTATAGGCATCCATAACATCATACAAAAATTCCTCAGATCCCTTGGCTGAACACTTCAGAGCTTGGTTTCTTTTCCTCTGATGATAGCATGGCACAGACACAATTATTACCATTTACTTGGTGGCTTATATACTCAGAGGGGTCTATAAATATCCTTATATTGCAGCATGTTTCATGTTTACTGTGTGTCTGTATGTGACCGTATCCCAGTATATCACTGCACCTATTTTTGAGTCAAAACATTAAGATCCACTATTCTTCCAGTATTTTAACCTGTGAGTAGTGGGAGTAGCATGAGACAAGATCTTGTATTAGTTTGACTTTTTCAACAGCTTACTGAAGCAGCAGATCCTAGTAAGAGTCATAGGCACAGATATACAGGTTTATGTAGATTCTTCCCAAGGTGTTTACCCAAGCCCTTTGTTTGTTGTGTGTTTTATTTTGTAGCATCTCTTCCTCTTGTAACATACGTGCTACTCCTGTCAAGTCAAAGGCAATCCTGCAGGAGTATATTCTATTCAGGCACGTCTTACATAAAATTACCTCCTTTTAACTACTGTGTATTGTATAACACGTATTGTTATTGTAACACTGAAACCCTCTTTTCTGTGTGCATACCTACATGTGTGAAGGGCACCGCAGCGGTAAAAGTGAACAGTTCTTGCAACACATTGTTAGAGCTGCCAGCCGCGGATGGAGGTGGTTGTTTGAGTGTGTGTATAGCCTTTCCATCCCTCAGATTCAATAGCAACAGCTGCTGGGGCTTTTGTGCCTGCTACGATTGCAAAACCATTCTCTGCCTGTTTCTTCCCGTGCTGATCTGCCGCCCCTGCAGCAGGCTGGGTAGCGAGACCGTTTGTACAGGGTGAGGTTCCACACTCCTCATTTTGAGCTCCGGCATCTGCTGCTGGTTTACTGTGAGCTGTTTTAACCTGTGTTAGTTTTTTTTCCCAGTGAAAGTAAAGTTGGAAATCAGAGCAGAAAATGAGCTCTCTGGAAGCTGGGTGAGTGCAGATCCTCACTGAAAGGGAAAACGGGGCGGCCACATGGCTGCAAACCATCCCGCAGGAATTCAGAGCCCATATGGGGCTGTGCTAATGTGCCTCTGAACTGACACTGGGTTGCAACTGCGCTGTGAATATTGAAGAATCTCTTTTATTGAATTCCCCATGAGGTGATTCTTATGGAATAACATCAAATCACTGGTGAAAGGAAACCCCTTTGTTTGCTTATTCTAGAGAGATATGGCAATCTAGTGCAAGAATGCTCTGTAAATATGAGTTGCGAGAAATGGTTGCATTTGATTTTGTTGATGGAGATGTAGTGGAGACGTAGCAGATAAAAGCTGACACAGGTTAAAGGGTCTTTATTTTGGATTGAAATGAAGTGCAAATCTGGAAAGGGCACCTCATGTTCTTCTTATCTGTCCCTATACAATGCATCTTTACAGGTTTGCAAACTCCCAAGGTACCAGAAAGGATAGACCCCAGAATGTCTATGTTTTACACAGTTGATACTTATGGCAGATTTTGTTTTCCATATTGTCTCTATTGTTTTTTCCCTTTATAGCAGCAATCTTTTGACCAGCAATAATGCAAGATTCCCAGTTGTTTCAAAAAGCTGATGTTTGCCAAAATGGTAACCTCATAGATTATCTTCTTGACAGTGAGGCTTTAACTACAGTTTTGGCAGAGCCTTGAAGCATGCCCTTTCTCAGGAAAGAGTTGTCTGGGCTAGAAGAGCATTGGCATTAAAAAGAGGTTGTCATAGTGATTGAAACCTCCTCATAGACATTCCTTAGGAAAAGTAGGCTGCAAGATGCACCTTTGTAGTCCTTTTTTTAAGTAAGGGACCCTTTAAATTGAAGAGCCTATTTCATTGTTTAAATGCAGATTTCTGTCACTTGTGAAACAATAGGACTCTGGAGTGCTGTTTGTGTATCAATGCTTCTTTTAATTACTTTCTACAAGAAATGACTCAATGGGAATTAAGTTCCAATTTCTTGCTATTGCAAGGCACCAGGGTTTTTTTTAGGTCTAAACCAGGATCGCAGCTTGGTTCCCTACATTAATAGGAAAAGATTTGAGGAAGACACTCAAACCGAGCCCTGAATGACTGGCTCTGAGCAGGCTTGAAAAGCACAGCCTGGGAAATCCTTCCCTGTAGAAGTTTGGTCTTTTGCCTGACAAGACCCTAAGCAAGGGCAGGACTTCACTGTTTTCTCCCAGGCAGAAAGATTCATGTGTATGACCACTGTGTTTGGGTCTGGGCACAGAAAGTTGAGAACATGAGTAAATCATTTTTATACTAAATCTAGAAATACGGCATTTAATCAGTATGGGTTTTATATAGGGATGTAATTATTCGTTTGGATCGCTGTTAGAGCTGCGTTACATTTCTGTTAACCAAAATAAGATGAGAAGGCACATGTTTCTAAGATAAGGTCTTCACTATATAAACTGAAGTGAAATATATGGTGGGTAATCTGGGAAAAGATTGTTAGGGAATTAAGTTAGGAATAAACTAGCACAAGGACTGGGGTTGCAGAAGCCTCCTGGCAATTACATCTTAAAATGCTTGTATTCTCTGGATGTGCCTTATTCTGTACACCTACTTTCAGTTCTTTCATAACACATGCACACACAAGGAATATTAATTAGATGAAAACTAAACTCAAGGCTAGCCCAGAGCCATCTGTTAGAAACCCGTGTTTTTTACCTGGCTGCCCAACAAGAAAGGTCTAATCCTGAGATATTTGGAGATGGTGGCAGAATGAGAGGTGTTGATGTGAGCTGCACTGGATTTCAATGCCTACTCCTGCAACAAAATTAACCCCAAATTCCAATCCTGTTTGGATTAAAGGAAGAGACAAAGAAAGAGACCTTTGGGAAGATCTTGTTATTTCTGGAAGTACCCAAAGCCCTGCTGGGAACAGGGCCTAATGAGAACCTATTATTGTTCTTATTGTTCTCTCTGAAGTCAAAGGGACTTCTGCAATCGACTTGAAAGGAGCAGGACCTGGGAGCCATTTATTTTACTTTCATCCACTGTGTGAGAGTTCATCAGTTCCAAAATAGTGGAATAGTGAGTCTGGGGTTTGTGAGTATGGGAAAGTCCATCTGAGCGAGAAACAGGGGCTGTTTGTTATGTTGCATTAGGATGTTCGGGGAGTTGAGCAAAGCTGCAGTGTAGTTTAAATCTGTCTCACCGTGGGTGCACCTACAACACCATAGTAGTTTAGATCACAAGTGTGCTTTTGAAGCAGATCTGCTGATCATTCCCACTTACTCTGCTTTGATGTGCATCATGTGATTGCCTGGGAGCACGTGAACCGGGCTCCTGCCAAATGAACCAGTCCAGAGGATGCACTCTAACCACTGTCAGCTCATCCTTGAGGCTGAACCGTGGCAGGTGAGACCAGGAACCCCTGAAATGTGTACAGAGAGGTTGTCAAATCCATGCAGATCCTATTGCACTGCCATGTCTACATCATGTTCCTCTGCTGCCACAGCAGGAGGGGACTATGTGTGGACCCTGAATTTCTCAGTTGTTCCTCCTTGCCCGGGTGTGCGGATGTAGATGAAGCAAGTCTATAGTATCTCATCGGGTAAGGAAAATCCACCGGAGGGTCACCAAGCTCACAAGAGATGTGTTTTGTCATTTCAGCACAGAGCCATGCTCACCCAGTGTATACCTGCTGTCACTCTTTGGATGCTGCAGCAGGCTCTGGGTTATTGCTTCTATTGAAAACCTTTTCCTTCCACACAAGCAGCTGGTTTTAAACACTTCAGAAATACTCCTGGGTTAACTGAAGTATGTTTGGCAATAGATTTTTAAAGCAGCACAACGTGGTTGCTACAGGTGAACTGTGGTTGAAACGGTGTTGTGAGCAATTTATTGTCTGCCCTTTCTGCTTGAAAGCCCCGAAGTTAAGGAGGACCAAAATCTGGATCCACTTCAGAGTTCTTACGTGTTCTTCTCCACATGAGAAAGTGCTGTAAACGTTCATTCAAAAATCCTTTAGGAAGAATAATAAAGGCGTTTGGTGAAAGTGGTGTTAATATTCGCTTTACGATGACTCCCGCAGCTACAGGTGTCTCTCCAGCTGCGGTTTCAGCCTGGCGACTTCCCTGGTCCTCCTTCCCTGGGGTTTGTTTCGTGCCGCAGCCTTTCATCCCTGGCTCCCGGCGGGGCCGGCGTTAGGGACCTGCGGGAGCGCTGGGTGCCTGCCATTGTCCCCGAGTTACTCATCAACCGCAGGGGCTCGGGGGTGACCGGTTACTGTGGTTACGGGCGGCATCGCGCTCCGCTTGTAAATGCGATCTTTGACCGTAGCCACCGCTCCGGAGGAATTTTCACAGCTCCCGGAGAGGACAAAACTCCGGGAGTCGGGATGTAAAAGGTTATCTGATACAAGGCGGATGAAGCGGTGGCTTGTTCTGCAGGAAAGGAAATCCCTCTGCCTCGCCATGAGGGAAGCGCTGGGAGGTTTTAAAGTTCCAGGCATATTCCCTTGCAGCTCTGGTCTTGCTAAGTTTGTTTTCTGTAGCTGTGGTGCAGGGGTCATGCGTGGCAGTGGGGGTTTGGTGGCTGGCAGCCAGCCATTCGCGGAGGTATAAGGTCACTCAAAATTGTTCTTGTGCTTGTGTGTTCACAGCAAGGAAATTTTAATGAGTCCTTCATCGGTAGTAGCCAGATCGTATCTGCGCCAGGGTATCACTCATCTGGCCCCAGCAGAATTAACGCATTGAGTGCCCTGAGCAACGGGCTGAACTTGCAGAAAAGGAGCTCGGGGCTTTGTCTGTGTAGTCACAGCAACAAAACCACGGGTGAACTCTTAAGTTTCTCCAGGATCTCACAATAGAATGTTTTAGCCTGAAAGGTTGCAGTCACCTGCCTGTGGGAGGGTGCTCTCAGTCAGGACTTTATGCTTATCTGCTGCAAAAAGATATGTCACCAGATAACAGAAACTGGGGCCAGAGCACTGGAGACATGATAACATTGCTTCATTTACCATTGTACCTTGTCTTACGTTCATTGTTACATTACTTTAATGACTTCATTTTTCAGAAGGGTATGTATCCATAGGCCATATGTATCTATTCCATATTGCATTGTTATTTACTTGAATTACTTAAAACGCTTAGTTCCGGGCAGGGGTATAACAGGGAAAGGGGCTGGTGCTCCTGAGTGGTGCCCTGGCTGAAGGGGAAGTGCAAGAGATGTGAGTGCTGTGATTGCCCCCCATGCCAGGACACTGCTCCCCTCTTACGTGCTTCAGACACTCACTCTTGAGCTCTGTTTAGGATTTTGGGAGCAGTCTTTGCATCTTATCATTCGTAGTACGTATGGGTTCTGGTCTTCACTGCTTCAGTGCTTACATGGAAAATAGGCTGTCACCTGTGCATAAATGTCAATGAAATCACCCAAGAAGCTGTTGTCTGCCTGAGTTTAAGCTCTGGGTGATGACTCTGAGCAGATCCTCAGCCCTTACAGGGGGAAGATGGCAGCTTGCTGCCAACAGCAGAGGTCCTGCCCTGGGTCAGAAGAGGAGAAGGGGTGATGTGGCATGCAGTGTTGGCTCTTGGTCCCGGAGAGGGGTGAATGGACAGTCAGCTTTGGATAGGGTCAGGAATAAAACCAAAGGAATTAATACAGTTAAACCTGTATCCATTTTTTTCTCGGTTCTCTCTTCAGTTCTTCGTGAAGCCCCCAGACTGGGTATGATTCATCAGGGCCCAACAACATGTGTGTTTGGTGGTGCTATCCTTGCGCCACTTTGGGATTTACAGATGTGGAGCATGAGGAGTGCTGTGAGGAGAGACATCCCAAGGCAAACGTGTGGGTGAAGCAGTCAGGGTGGTGTAAAGCAGCAGGTGAGGGCTCTGTGCTGCTGTAGGATTACAGCCCCAAACGGAGGTGATAGGCCAGATATAGTTTCCCCAGGGCTTGTACCATGGCATAAAGGGTTCTTTTTAGTGTAGCCAAGAATAGCATTAGCCTTTTCTTTTCCTGAACAGCCAATCCATTGGCAGTACATTTTGGTTACCTAGCATCACATAGCATGTCTTACGTGGTTTAGCTATAAAATTCATCTCTACATTTGCTCACGTTACAGTGAAGTCCATCACTTCATCATGACCAGCTCCCATAAACCTTAGTCACACAGAGTGTCCTGCCTGACTCCATGGGTCTGTTCCCAGCAGGGAGGTGAGGATTTGACTGCTAGTGTGACCACAGCCTGCCCAGCACAATCTGCCTTACTTGGGGCATTAAACAGTGAAGAGATTCAGGTGTGATGCCTCACAGCCTTCAAAACTGCAGTTCTGTAATGACGTTTTTGTGAGGTGTTTGATTTTACAGGAAATATTTTTCTCCTTTCTTGTAATTTTTTAATATCTATGCCATTTTTTAAGACATAAATCCCCCAGCTCCTCCCCAAGAAAGCACCAAGAAATACACCAAGAAAGCAAGTCTTTTCCTCTGTTTTGTTATAATACTGTCTATGCGTACCCTCTAGTTCCTTTAATGTCACATCACTCTAGACTAGGAGTCTGAGAACAATTATTTATTATCTTAATAGAAAAAGCACACAAAACATCTCAGTTTTATATCATCAGAATTAAAATGGTAGATATTAGGCACTATCATTCTTATGTCAGTAGCTTTTTCTACTTTAGAGAAAATTCATCCTGTGAAACAGCTTTAATCTTTGTGTAAAAGTATCTTAAAGCTGCTTATAATCTTGCTGGATTACATTTGAGTGGTCCTTCTGCTGTGAGAAGCAAATACTAATTCAGTTTTACTTTTGGTGGAGCTCTTTTAGTTCCCATGTAGATAGCAATAGCTTATAACTAGCCCTGCCATCACACATTGTAGACAATGGACTCTCCAATGCTGACTCTCAGGATAAATAGCTTCGAGAAGCTGTCTGGAAATAGACTATTGCAATTAGACAACTTAGAGCAGTGCTAACGAGGATAGATTTGCAGGGATATTTGGCATGATTCAATGTGGCTAGCAGTGATGGCCTCCTCTTTCTGCCTAAACTACTACAGTACATGTAATTTGGTTGCAGGCAAGTTTTCAGCTTTAAACAGGCCAATTCTCTGTAGAGCATAGGCACACAGAATCTTATTATAATAATTCTCAGGTCTAAAAATTCTGTCTGTCCTTCATAAACATCTCTCCTGACACTGCAAATTGTTCCTATGGCTGAGTTGTCCTCTTTTCCTTAGCAATTTCCTCAGTTTCACTCCAACTGCCTGGGTAGGAAAAGGTTTGAAAGACCAGGTCAACAGTTGGGACATCCTTTCTCACAAAGTGCTTGAGTTTATTATAACAAACTGATTTTTGCTGTTTTCAGGGAGTTTTTATGAGGACAGCCTATTTTTGATAAGCATTCTAGACCCTGTTGTTTGTCCTCTTTTCATGTGGATTTTGCCTGCCTGGGGATTTTGTAACGTTCTTCCTCTGTTCTCATTAGAACCGTTATGTTGGTGAAAGCTGTACACTTGCAGTGATTTGCATACCTAAACCGCTGAGGGTGCTTGTACAGTGATATCATTAGGTTTGTGTGCCTCACGTGTTTGTCTCCCTGTCGGATTAACCATTCTTGCTCCACCATCAGGAACATCTGTCAATCTTTTCTGCTCTGTCTGGCAGCTTCATTAAGGATCTCAAATGCATGTAAACACCTTGGGGCTGGGGCTGTCTCTGACTTTTCTCTTGGCCAAAGCAGTGGATTTAAGCAGTGCTTAACCAGCTACAGTTCTGAGTAACAATGACACAGATACTGTGTGAGTACTCATAAAAAGCAGAAAATTCATGGCCTGGTTTTGAAGGGTTTGGAAACCTGCCTGTCCTGAAAGGGTCATTGGGAGAGGGAGAGCCTGGGTTTTTCCAAGCTTTTAAACTCTATAGTGTCCTTTGTGCTTAAAAAAGGACAAATTACCCCACTGGTTGTTGTTATTGCAGGGTCTGTTCTGCACTCTGGTTTACTAGTAGAAAGGTATTTGAGGTCCTGCTAATTGTATTTGTTTATTTAGGTGGGGTTTTTTGTGTGAGATCATTTGAGGGAATCAATGAATTCTTCTGTTTTTCTTGATTTCGCTTTATACCTGCATCTTAGGTGGTTGGGCAGACCAGAGACATGGTTTGCTCTTGATACGTGCACTTCAAGTGACATTTCTGGTGGCCGCCATAGGAAAAGAAAGTGAACAAACCTGGTAGACACAATCCTTCATTAGGGTACAGTTGCTTTTTAAAAGGTGCCTTGATGGAATATGCCTTCTGATCAGGAGATACCTCAAGGAGAGGGTGAGATCTTGACTGCATGGGTAGGAGGGCAGAGAAGTGGCAGTTGCTGGGGTTTGGCCTGTGCCCCAGACACAGAATCAAGAAGATGAGGGACTTCTATAATCCTCTTGCAAATTTGCTGAGGTGAGTAGAGTTCTCCTACCTCAGCCCTGTGAGCTGACCTTACAGAAAATATGGGTGCCTTATCTTGGCTATGATTTCCCGCAGGGGAGGTGACATGCGTTAGTTAACTGCAGTTAAAATAAAACAAAATCCTCCTTCCCATTAATTCTGATCCCAAATACTCTCCTAAACTTCCTTCCTTCACTTCTGCTGATATTGCCAGTGTTAACGTAGCTCCTACTAACTGAACTCCTAGAGTACCCTTGTGAGTCTTTCCCGTTACATGTGGATGGTGATCTGGAGCAGGATCCTTACATGTGCCCAAATACAGAGGACAAAGGGCTGCAGCTGTAGCTCACAGGAGAGTTTATTTTGTTGTTTCGCCATAGCTTTAGGTCAGTCTGTTTTCCATGGCAAGCAGATGGCCCAGTTCTAAATGGTGTACAGGCTTGCATTTCCTCCATGTATTTTTCTGTACAAATTATCTCTCTGTGTATGTTCGTATCAGTGTCTATATGTATTTCTCTTACAGAAAGTGTAAAACTCCATAGAGCTTTTTAAGGCAATGACATGAGCTATGGTGTTATTAAAAGACATGAACACTTTGCCTTGTTCTTATGTTTAGCCCAAATTATGGTGAGCGGACAGTGATTTAATAGGGCTTTGAGGATCTAATGAGAGCATTAACGCTCTTAAAAACTCAGATCGTGAATCAAATCCTGACTCATGCACAAGAAGTTTTGACTTGCTCAGTCTGTTGGATTTCACACAGCCAGCAACTTCATGAAGCGTATGAATTACTGGCCTTTCAGCAACTCCTTTTTCCTTCTTATAAATATGTAAAATTTGCTAATAATTAAAAAGTTGGTTTCATTCTAAGTACAGACATTCATATTCTAAAATCAGTTTGGTAACCGTAGACTTGTAGTTAGTCCTGTCTTTCCTGTCCTTTCTTGGTAAAACTGATGCTCAGTTTTCCAGGAGATTTGCATTGGCACAAATCAGTGACCAGCCTCAAAGGGCTGCAGGTGCCTCCTGCACGCAGACTGTGTGTCTCCTCCTCCCTCCAAGCTGCTCCTGGGGCAGTCACGGCATGGAAGGATGGCAAAACAGGTTCTTTACCCAGAGGAGAGTACAGGGAACAGAATTACCTTGGTTTTTTTCTGGCGTGAAACTCTTACAGGCAAACACTTCCTGACTGTCTGAATGTCCCGACACCTGGAGCTCTGCTGTTTCACAGGAATCTGTTTTCCATATTCAAAAACATGGTTTTATAGAGAAACTTCAGGATCCCCCAGTCCCTTGTGTCATTTAATGGCTTTATTTTATAGCCCAAATAGTAAGATAGTAATGTTTATTTTTATTTGGATAAACTTCCTTGTTCTTTTTGAGGCTTAGCTCAGGATTTTTGCATACGTGACGCTGGAAAAAATATCATAAACATTCAGATACTTTTGTAAATGAATTCTCTTGGGTGGCGAGCAGGGAGAGCTAATATTCTTACATTAACATGGAAGCGCCTTAGGCCTTTCTTCTTTCTCCTTTATTGATACTATCTGAAATGTCTTTAGAGTCAGGTTCTAGATTCATTAAGGCTGGCTTTATAGGGTGAGCCATTGCTAACTAGCCATCGCACTCAGTTGACACAGGTCCAGCTGACACCTCCCTTTGCGGAAATCAGTAGTGACGTGATTTACGTGACTGTCACTGCAAGTGCATGTCCCCCACAACAAGCACTGTTTAACAAGGCTAGGGGACTTGACCAAGTTTGAGTACGACAGGCTGGCAGTGAGCAATTTTGATCATTACCGGGACATTACTGTGCTATGCAGCAGTGTCTCTTCTCCATGTACAGCATGCATTGGGTTAACCCTGGCCACAAAGCTCCTCTGACAGTTTGAAGTACTGCAGTTGCAGCTAATGGGACTTGCACATCTTAATCCTTTAGGTCACTTTGAGCATCTTAGACTAAATTTTTTTTAAAGAGGGAATAACAGCCAGTGTTAAGCTAATCTTAAGGATCTAACTTAAACTCTCAAAAACCAAGAGGATTTGGCATAATGATGTCTGCCTGTTGTTCCCGAGTATTACTGCTTTTGTGAACCCTTATAAGAAAGACTCTGACCTGCATAAGATGGAGCGTTTGAGTGAAAAAAGATAAACCACTGCAGTGAGCAGACATTTCATGATTTTAATGTAAGATTTCCAAACCTGCTGCTATTTCATTTTAAAATCACGTGTTATTATGGAAAAGCCATACTCTGGCAGTTATGCTCATTTTACTAGAGTCCTAGGGCCTAATTCTGCCGTGTTTGCACTAAGTAACGCTTTGTTCCAGGAGCAGTCATATGGCAATTACCAGGAGTACGTTACTGCACACCATGAGTAAGCTTGTGATTTAATTACCTGATGGAAGATTCTCATTAGTGTAAAAAGAAATAATGACCTTTCCAAAGTCTAATATCTGAAGTTCAGCAGAGCCAGATAAAGCTGTTTTCTACCTAAAAGCCAAGGGAATTCATTAAGCACCAGGAACTCCCCATAAAAATGTGATGGGAAAGGTTGGCTGCAGTTCTGGAAGAAGTGTGGTACGGGCTGGAGCCTGCATCGTTCCTGGGGATGGGAATTTTTCCTTTGACTTGGCAGAGAGTGAGATAAAGATCATTTTGGTGAGCTCTGAGGGACCAGTTCAACAACTATGGTGTTGGTCGCATTCTCATGGTAAGCCTATGAACCTAATGTGCAACTGCTTCAAGGATTAAATGCCTCTAAATTAACACTGATAAATAAACTAACTTAATCCTTTACTGTAAATAATGTCTGCTGTGTGCCATACTTTGTTATGTTAGGATCTGAAGAGATTTATAACGGAAGAGCAGAGTATGCACTCTAATGAGAGAGAGCGCAACGGTCTCCAAGCACACCTTACTTTTGGGGATCTTAACTGGGCATTAATCAGTATTTGCTTTATTAGCAAAATTCTCCGTTCAAGTCTATTTACGTGCAACATCCTGATTGCCTTTCAGCAGATTTTCTTTCAGAGGGAGTGGCAAGAACCTCTGATGACAAAACTCATGTTGGTGTGTTGTGTTTGCAGGTAGCTCAAAGGAAGGAGTTCCGTGCCATAGAGTTTAGTCTCATCAGATTGACTTGTTGCTTACATGGTTTTCTGAATTGTTTAAGTTGTTCCTCATTGAGTGGCTCCGTGTTTTTGTCTGAAAAGTGTTTTACTGCCCTGTAGGTTCCTCTGTCATTTGTTGCTATAAAGCTATCGAGTTGGATTCTCAGCTGTGCTCTCTTCTGACTCTGGAGGTGCATCTTCTGAGATGGTGATTGTGAAATTGGACGCCAGGGGAGCAGAAGATCTTGGTGTATGTGCTGGCTGCACTGGGAGTAGCGTTGCTGTGGCAGTTACATTGACCTCAGGTCAGGAGAACCACAGAAAGCATACCTGGGAAAGAGAAG
This sequence comes from Loriculus beryllinus, assembly GCA_039877255.1. NCBI lineage: Eukaryota > Metazoa > Chordata > Aves > Psittaciformes > Psittacidae > Loriculus > Loriculus beryllinus. Next base: position 45,576 of record JBCJKH010056534.1, read on the forward strand.
AGGACTGGGGATTATAGGGTGGAGCTATTGGCCTGGGAGGGAAGAGTGCTCTCTCCTTAAAAAACCCTAACACATTACATATGATTTGCTTCTGTTAATAGAGCTCATTTGGCTCACTGAAAAGTTTTAGAACAACAGCATTAGCCAACAGAATGTAACTATTTGTCTTCTAATAGCTAACGAGCTGGTTTCCTGGGGTGAGGAGTCAGGATCTGTCTGCTTCCTTCACTGAGTCCTTTCTGGTTTGCGGACAAGCGGGGTAGCCTGTCTTGTCTGCTCCACTTGACTGTATTGCAGGTAGCATTGTAGCACATGCCGTGGTAAAGAAAGGTGCCTGGAAATGCTATGTCAGGATGCGAGTCTGAAGAGCAGGGACAGCCGTTAGAGTAGCCTTTGCTTCCCAAGTCACACATCCTAAGGGTTACACAATGTATTGTTTTGTTCACCGCCTGAACATTTTGTGCAGCTAGGGAAGTCCATCGTCTATGGTCTGTTCATTCATAAATACCAGTTCTGTAATTCTGTTTAACTTGTCTGACTTCTTCTTGGCAGATAGTCACCTGCAATACTGTACCTATCAGTCTTTTTTGGATAGAATTTTTACCAGGGTCTTTACTTGGCCTTCAGAGAAATGCAGGGAGAAAACACGCTCATCATTAACCGTATGACATGGGCTCAGGCAACCTACTGCCCGACTTGCAGATGTGCTTGGAGTCATACACAGTGTTAGTATGTTTACTTCGCAGTACATTACCAGATTTGTGGGTTGCTGGAACACCAAGTCTGACATATCTTCTGCATGGTGCAACTGTTATGCAAATTGATTCCTTCCTTGTGCCACACAAATATCTCAGGTGATTCTTGAACCCACATAAGGGGAGCAGATTTCTTATTCCATTACTTTTGCACTCCAAAGCAGTGTGTGAGGACTGTGTCAGGCAGCATTGAAGTGTTGGAAGTAGAAGATAATGTAAGGACAAAAACATTTTCCTTTCATAGCGAGAATCACTCTCTACTAAAGTAAACAGAGTAATAATTAACCTATAAATCCCCTTTTAAAACTTTTTTATTAACGTAGGATTATTTGAAGACAATAATAGAGGAAGTTGTGTAAAGATTTTAATGATGTGCCATGTACCGCTTGTAACTAGTAATAGAGAGCTCTCTTATTAATTGTATTTTGTTGTTTTGATGAGTAAGTGTTTTCACGTGAAGACAATGAGTGAAAATCATGAATGTGTTGGTGGAGCACACTGCTCTGCAGATGGATGGATGGATGGAAGGATGACCATGGGCCTGCTCGGGGTGGCTCATAAAGTAGGTACCCATTACTCCTGAGGTGGTATTGCGGACTGATTGGAGGGAAAAACAGTTTGACTTCTCAACATGGTGGCAACCATGCTTCTTCGATGAATACTGCAGTCAAAGAGCTTGGTTTCTGCTGCTTTGAGTAAGAGCTTGATCATACAAGCCTTACTTCATCGGATTTGTCCACTTAGACCGAGACCAGAGGTCATTGAGGAGCATTTCTTGGAGAACTAACTCTTACAAGAGTGGACCAGAGTTGACTCCTCTTCCATGGGCTGTAGCTCCTGGGAATCCTTGCAATGAGGTTCCTCAGAGTGTGAAGGCTTCTGGGATTAAATGAGTAGATTAACAGAAAGGTGGTTAATATGGAGATTTATGAACTTACTGTATCGCACATGGAAATAGATACTTAAGAACTACAGTGACCACACACAGCGTGTGTTGTACAGTCAGAGCCACGTATCAATCTCCCAGCCATGGTGCATGGGGCAGTGTAACTGTCCCCTTTGGTCACAGCTCATTGTCTTCAACTTGAAATGTTAGCCCTCTTTTACTTCTTTCTATGTAGCTTTTATAACCCTTTGGGCAGGAGAGCATTCTTGGCATTGCTGGGTGTTTTGGGAGAGAGCAATTCCATGAATTCTTAGCTTTGGAAAGTGATCAGGCAGAAAGGCGTGACCTAATGTCAGATAATTTATCATTGTTCCACCAGAAAAGGGGCACAAGACCTTAAACAACTATTTTACATAGGGTTGTTTAAGCCCAAAGTCAAAATAGTGACAGCCTTGTATAGCAGAGAGGTGCACTCCTGTTTAAAACCACAGGCATTATATACTTCAATGTTAATGTTGATGATGCAATAATGAGAGAATGTGTAAAAAGAAGAAATTTGCTTTCAGGAAGAATATTAAGGCTGTGAAGGCTTAATATGTCAAAATGTTGGGTACTTTGTTCAGTCCGGGAGGTCTTTATCTTTGTGCTCGTAACAATGGTCTTCTCCAACCTAGGATTTAAGTTCATTGATGTGCTGCCTTGGTGAATGAAGAACTTCCTTTCTGTGATGCTGAGAGAAAGAAAACAGCCTGCTTTACTGAGATTTCCCTTTTATTAGAACCAAAATCAGTTACTGGACGTCTGATTGTATGTTCCCAAGTTAAATGCAGAAACCTTGCATTTAAGCCCGCTTTTTATTCTACTGCATGTATTGTGCAGTACAATTGGCTAATTTAAACACAGTAGTTGCAAAAGGAGTATGTCAAGCTCCATCTCAGTTTCACTTTCAGAAAGCCCTGGCAAATCAGATAGGCAGTAAATTGTCTTAATTTGCTTATGAATCCAGTAAGAATTATCTACAAAGTCATCACACTTCTAGGTTTTCTTGGACAAGGCTCCTTTTTCTTCCCAGCAATTTTGTCCAGGCAGAAAAACAGGACTTTGCCTGTACGAAAGTGCTTATGTCGGTCCCTTAGATATGTACTTTAATCGTGTGAAAATTTTGCCTAAGGAGTTACTCGATAATTAGAGCCATTAAAAGCAAGCATTAGGGCAGATTCATTAAAGATGTTTGTGGAAGTTGCTTCTTTGCATAAACAGAAATAAAGAAACAGGAGCAAGAAAAAATACAGAATTATGAAGGGTGAACCTCACTACAGTGTGCAGCTCTTAGGCTTAGGTTATTCTGCTTGCTTTAAGCAGTCCGTAGGCATCCCCATCCGACAGCGATGCAAAATGACCCTGCTTCCACATCTGTTGGACTGTCAGGAGAAGAGCTGCCTAAAAGGATGAAAGTTTACTTTGTGTCCTTCAGGCCTGAACCAGTACAGTAACTAGGATGGCTGCTACTTTGGCTTTAAAGATAACATTGCTGTGTGAAGACTTGTCTGGTTTTAGGTACATAGTTTTCTGGGTGATAGTCTTTTGAAGTTTGTGATGGACTACTTTGTACAAACACAGGCATGAAGTGCTTCCAGCCCTGTGTCATGATAAAGCCTCTTTAAGAGACATCAAGCAGAGTATTTTGTTCTGGTTCACAAAAGTGGTATTGAGTAACATAGGGAAAACCTTTGCTGCTTAGTGAATCGGGAGACAAGCAGCAGTCTGCCCCTGGAGGGGAGACAGTCGTGATGGACAGAGCCTTGTGAAGGTGAGGTCCCAGGGCATTTAGGTTTATATTATGAAAGAAATAAAGTACATTTACTCTTAAAGACAAGTCTAATTCTAAAGCAAACCACTTGCAGAGTCAGGAGCTGGCTCTGAAGCAAAGCAGAGCCCCCAAGGTGGGGTGGGGGTGGGAGGGTGAGAGCCAAGGGAAGTGGGAAGAAAAAAGGCTGTCTGTTGTGGAAAGCTGCTTACTTAATCCTGAAGGTTTTCCTTTCCTGACTGCCCCAGAGTTCACTGCCATCCCTTCTGGTAGAGAAATACCTGGTACCCTGGACTTGGTGAAATGCCCATCTATGAAGGTGTAGAGATTCTTGTTTACTGCTTTATTAAGAGAGGGAATACATGGAAGAGGAGAGTGGGATGGGAGGAATACATGATAAGTCTTTGGGAACTTCTTGAGTTTCCCAGACTGCAAAGGACTCAGGAGTTAAGCTCATTACTTGGAAGATATGACTGTCAATATATGTGCTTTTCCTCAATTCATTCGTGTGTGTGTGTATGTCTGAGTGTGTGTGTCTGTATAATACATAGTCGTATATTGGGATTTTATATGGCAATGCAACTTCCAGTTCTGTAAAGAGAGTGTTGAATGAGAAATTGCCTATGTTATTATATAATTACTTAGTAGCATTTGCACTGGATGGAAAACAGCGAACAAAAATATGTCTTTGAGTTAGGAAACAAACAAACCACCCCCTTCCTATAAATGAAAAATTATCATATCCATTATCTGCAGCTGGAAATCGTTCATCTTCAAACCTGAAAGTGAAATCTTATTAAAATGAAGGAGGGGGTGGGAAGGGGCGAGGGAAAATCATAAACCTAGAAATGTACATTTGATTTTAGAAATCTGAGGTTTAAGAAAGCTGAAGGCATTTGTCTTTTTGCAGTATGCATGCAGCTTGTGTGTCTGTGTTCAATCACAGTAGTATAACCTTATCAGAACCACTGGGATTATTTCATGTTGACATCTGTGAATGTGAGGATAATATTTGGCTTGTGATCTTAATGTTTTAGCTCCTTGACGTAAGTCAAACCCACAGGTAAAACACACTGATATTTTCTTGTGAAAGTGTGAATTCACAAGGGAAAAAAGGAATGCACGGTATAGTGTCATTAAAGTTGAAAGCTAAAGAAAGATTGTGCAAAGTCCTAAATCACAGATCTCCTTCTATTATAACGAATGCCAAAACTCCTATTGTTTCTGCTGGAAGCTGGATTGAGACTTTTATTGATATCATGCCAGTTTGAATTCCTTCTCTTATTCTTGACATGACGATCACTTTTTCCGTTACAGTTCCATTAAAGATTTAAAACCAGTGTAATAAAACCAGTGAAAAAATAACTTAATGCACTGAAATTATTATGCAAATGGTACAAATTTAAACTCATTACATCAGTGCAGTTTTCTCTTAACACTGAACAATAGGATCTAAACTTTATTCTTTTCACTTGCTAATCAATATTTGGTTCACTGTCTTTTTTTTTTTCAGGGGTTTCTGGAGTATCAAAATAATAGAAAATAATCAGTCTTTCGGTTCTTCTACAGTTAGTGCTTGGATAATTAAAAATGAAACAGATTATGCACATTGTATTTTAATAACACAGTTAATTATTATTCAGTAGGCTTTATTCAGTGGCCTTGATGGAGTGTGCTTGGCAGCACCCAGCCTCAAACCAATGGAGACCAGCCCAGATCACAGAACTGGCCTCTGTGTTTTGGCAGCACTGAAATTGCTGTTATCGAGTGTCCAAAAGGAAGCAAAACCAAAAAAACTGAACTATCCTTTCTTTACCCTGGGAGAAATTGCTGCAGCAGAGATTTGAGAGCAGAGGCTGCAGGTGTTGGAGGATGCTGGGTCAGCTACCTCTCTTCTGCATTCACTTAGCATTTTTTCTAAGAGGTGTCTATTTTGGGACTATATGAGAATTAAATAAATAGTTCTTAGACAGTCTATATTATAATAAATTGAGTCACAGGTGACCTCAGTGTGGCAGTCTTCCATATTATGTATTTATATCATCCTGGAAAATTGTAAACTTAATTTTTCAAGATTGTTGGCTCAGAATTTGCCTTTAGAATTAAACAGGTATTAACTGGAGCTGCTGTTGGCTTTCAGTGTGGTTTGATTTTGTTTATATGGTTTTGATATGAATTTGAACATACGATACAAAGATATGGTTTGAAGAAAATTGATGTACTGTGCCTAAAGTGTTCGCAAGGGAGAACCAAAGCATTTTCTCCCTTCACAGTGTGTGCTCATGTGCTTGCAGCTTCTTCACAGGACAGCTGTAGGAGTTTGTTGTACTGTATTAGCACTTCATATGGTAAATATTATAGATAATTAAAGACAGCTGGAAAAATTACTGTATTTTTCAGATTTGAAAGAGCTTTTGTTAGCAGATTACCCACTAGTCCACAGTCAATATGCAATGCAGCTTTCATATTAAACCAAGTGATAGGCCTGATGCAGATAGAGAAGTTCTGCAAGAGCTGACTCTCTGCAAGCTGCCAGGAGCTGAATCCATTTTGAGACATTTCCACTGCTTATCTACATTATCAGGGTCTTCAGGTACTGCATACAACATGGAATAAGTAATGGTATGGTAAAAGACATCATTCCCTCTTCAGTACATAAGGGCACTCGACATTAGACACTGTCCTGGCAGCCTGTTATTCCCTGTGAAGCTCAGGCTAATGAATATGCTGGTTAGTGGAGCAGACATGCTCCAAAAGTTTTGGCTGTCCTTAAGACAGGGCAGTCTTTTAATAGGCATAATGTGGGACTAGGAAGCCTGTCACATTCACCCAGTGCTGTCCATGTGCTGGCTGTTAGGGAGCATGAGCTTGTTGATTTTTCCTGTGTGGTTTGATCAGGAAAAGAAGTGTACATTAGATATAAGCGGTGAATGGAAATATTAGAGACACCTTATACCGAGGTCTTTTCTCTTCTTTCCACATGTGTATTCTATGTGCATTTCAAACAGAGTGAGAATTGCCAAAAGGAACCAGGGTGATGCTGCAGCCTGCTGAGGGCTGGAAGCAGGGGGATGCAGCCTCCATGGGGTGCCAGACTGGGTAGGCTGGCTCACATGCAAATCCTGATTCCAACTGCAAAAGCACCTTCAGGATGGGTTCTGCTTGGTACAGCTGTTCCAGATCATTCTATCACTCCCAGGGCAGTTGTATTACTGTTTCAGAGACTCACAGTGCTAAGTTCAGCTTTGCAGTTAAAATCTGGGATGGCAAGTTCTCTCTTCAGAAACAGAACTCATCAAAATAGGTGGAGTTACTTCGTGCTGGCTCCTTTCGGGATGAAGACAATGGTGTTTTAGCTTCCCGTCACACTTCCAATATATATTAAAAGGGACTGGTTTCTTTTGCCTTGCTACAAACCAACCAGCTTTTCTCCAATCAGATTTAAGTGAGTTTTGGTGGCCAGAGTCTTTCATTCGTTGTGCGTGAAGCATGGTGTGAAGCTGCTTTCTTGCGCTCCCTTGCTTTTCAGCAGATCACAGCTGAGCAGGTTTGCCTGGAAACATGCCTCAAACCAACGTGGTTTCATTCTTCAAGGTACTTTATTTAATGGTACGTGGTGACAGATCTTAGGTGTTGCTCAGTATTGGGGTGACTGCAGGGGCAGCTCCTGCGTGATACCCTTTTAGGGCAGCACATAGTACTGCCCCGGTACCCTGTACCCAGCCCCAGACAGCATCACTGAGTTTCTCTTAACACAGTTTCAGTTCTGGTTTTATCATTATACACACACACATTCAAAACTCTCTGTCTGTTCTGCCCGCACACATACTTTCTGTGGCCGGTGTGGAGCGTTATCTGCCTGAAAACAACCCCTTGGTCCTGCATGCTCTCTGTCAGGCCCCTCAGGTGCATGGACACAAGCTTAGTAGAAGAGAACAGCTCAAACAGTGATCAGGTGGTTGTTTGGACAGTAGTATTTTTTACCCTTTTCCTCACAAAAGCCTTCATCAAGGTGTGGGTTACTTGTTAACAGCTGAAGTCAAGTAGTGATAGAGGAATCGTTTCTATTTACACAACGTAACACAAGAAAGCTGTGTTTTTGAAAGGGTCTGTAAGGACTGTAAAAACAAATGCCTCCACCCTTCACAAACAAAGGCTTTACTGGAAGGGCTGTTTGCCACCTATACAACAGAGAAAAAGAATAAAAAAAGGGGGTAAAAATAGGTTCATGATGTAAGTTAGAATCCTGGCCAGTCCTCCCTCCTTGTTTACAAACACATCTCTGGTTACTCCATGAGCTCTGAAGCTGAGCATGAAGGAGCTTGCAAACCTTTGGGGAAACAGTCTGTGCATCACCCACCTCCCAGACCAGGGCATTTCTGGAATGGGTTTGAGAACAGACTAATGCTATTTGGCTCCCCTGAAAGCACCTCAGCAGAGATTGCTGATGGGGGACTTGGTTTCTGAAGGTTGATGCTTGGTGTTTCTGAAGGCTGATGCTTGGCCATACCTCACTCGTGCCCTGAAGATACCCGTTCCTGTGCTAGTTAGTCACCAGTGTTATAGTCTGTACGCAGTAGCTGCTGCTTCCCAAGCAAGCAGAGGTGAACCACAAACAGGTTGCAACAAGACCTTTCAAAACGTTGAAAGGTTAGAATGCAGCAAGTAGGATTTTCAGCACATTAAAAAGAAAAAGAATCTTGTAAACCTTTCATCCCCACATTTTAATGGACATTTTTAGTGTGTCTTTATCTTTCTAGGAAAAAAAAAAAGCTTGATGAGATCCAGAAGTACAAATCCAACTGGAAGTTGAATTGGGAAGGAACATAAGAGGAGATTCCTCTCCAGCACTTTTGAAATCGTGCAGTAGGATACAAGACCTTTTAATGGTTTTGCTAGTTGCTTACTTTTACTGTTTTTAATAAGGCTAGCTTTTTGTCGCCTTATTCTTCACAATGAGGCTTGATATGAACTGGGAGGTACCTCAGATCTTAGCAAATGGTGTGTCTGAGCTCTACACCAGCTGCATTTGAGGGTCTCTCCTCTGTCAAACAACAATCCCATAACGGAGCATTTTTCTCTCTGTGCCCCTGCAGAGCAGAGGAACACTTGGTTGTCTTCTTCCTTGCACTGAAAAAGATCTGCTTGAAGCCTCTTAGGCTCCTGTTTTTGAAATAGCAGTCTGCAGAACAGCACAGAGGGACCCTTTGGTGTTCTTTGCAGACTATATCGTGCTTTCAGTTTAACATTCACTGTTAAGGTTGCGTTTTGCTGCTTAGGGACGTCAGGGCGGGCATTGCTTCTGCAAGCGTTACATAGAGGAGGCTTTAACTGGTGTTAGCTGAGGTGGTGCTCAGCAACCTGAAGCGTGCCAGGAGCTGTATGTGGCAGTGTTTGGGTGGCATGGCACAGGGCAGGTGATGAACAGTGCAGTGGGTGCTGCTGCTGCAGTGGCCCTGTGCCCTGCCTTGGGATGCCTGTATGCGGGATGCTGTAGCTGCTGGACTGTGAAGGGACTGAACTGCCAAAGGTGGGAGTCCAAGACAGGGAGTGAGGAACAGTGTGGGAACAGACTGCACCTCCTAATAATGATTAACTGTGTGCTCCAGACTAGGTGAAAAACTGCAAGCTGTTTTCTTTTTCAGTCCTTTTTTATATGCTGTTATAAATGGTAAAATTATGCTGATGATCCAAATTAAGCTGAGATGGTGAAAGGAGTGACCATTATACAGGAAAGAATGTTACATTGCTGTTCCTGTCTTAAGCTGAAATATGTTTGGCTTGTTTTTTTATTGTTTAAATTGCCTAATTGCTGTGCTCTGTGAAGGTATTATTTTACTCAATTTGCTATTCTGTAATTTGCAAGGTAAAAGCTTTAATTTGGTGCCCAAAGGCCAGCTTACAAATATTTTTTTACTTTTCAGTTATTTAACTTTGTTTTCAAGAAGTCTTTCAGTGACAGACATTTTGCAGCTTACCTCTGCTGATTGTGTGTCCTGTAAAGTAACTCTTGAAATGCACTGGATAAAAGAAACACAGGGTAATAATCAATAAAAGTTATCAGGAACAGGATGCTATTGGCTTGCCCAGATCTAGCTACTGTCAATTGCTGGGTCTGCAGCACGTTACCCCTTGCATAAGTACCTTCTTCAAGAACTTGCTTAGCTTCTCTTGGCAAGGTGTAGTCTCTGATGCAAGGAGGAAGAACATCCCCTGGGTGCCAGCCTTGACCCCTGAGCTAACATGCCTTAGTATAGTGGAGGCAGATCAATGTGCCTTTTAAATGCTGGTCAATGCAAGTTAACCAGCTGAGTTTTCTTCAGAGCCATAAGAAGGCATGCTGTGTGTGTCTGAGCTCTACCTGAGCTTGGCTGTTCGCTCTGTTTTGGAGCAACATGGGAATAACAAATGATACACATTCTTTCTCATAAACGTAGTCTTTTTTCCATACTCCCTGAATGAGTTTGTGCCAGAAGTTGCTGACATGTTAGGAAGGCTCCGGAAGCCGGTAATTTGCTCGCTTAGAGCTCCACAAAAGACACCAATTCTTTGCATGGTTCTTACCATCTAAAGGCAAATATAATTAAGAAATTGAGTCACTTTACAAATAGGTCATGGATCATGTAATAAACTGCAATTGTTGACATTTATGGAGGCTTTTTCTCCCAGACACTGTTTATGAAAGGCAATTGGCAAAGGCAGTGAGACAAAAACTGCTGTAGGCTTCTTTTCTGGGCAGCGCTCAGCCTCCTCAGCTCCTCCTCTCTCCTCAACATACCTTTTGAAGCTCCCTTTTAGTCGTTTCATGTATGTACATGTGCTGCACTTCAAGTGGTGCAGTAGCTGATTTTCTTGTACCGAGAACTGTGGGTTGTTAATTGCTGGGCTGTATTTAATGGGTTTCACCGAAATGCTGGCTTTCACCCCACCCCAGGAGGCTGTGGTGCATGTCCATGATTTCAGACATTGTCCAGGGCTCAGTGGAGCCGCATGGGGTGGTGTCCCTGGCCATGTGCAGAGTGTCCTGCCAGGCTGATGTCCCATGGGACTGCCACCTTCACTAGGTCAGTGTGGAGGACTCCGGGTGCCTTCAGCATCACAACCCCAAATCAACCTCTGGAACAGCTGTAGGTGCATCTATTGTCTTGCTCTTTGCAGGAGAGCAGCAGTATGTCAAAGCACCATAGCTGCTGCAGGCAACGAGGGGTCAGGGTAGAGTGTTCTTGAATCAGCCAGTAATTTAGCCATCAGCTTTTTCTTATTTCGGTTCATTGTGGTTTGCATCCCATTCTTGTACTGGGATCACTTACTCCAGTCAGAGGCAGCTGATCTGCACTAAAAAACTCTTGCTGGAGGCAAAATGCATATTCTGTCTTCATTACCTGCACCAGACTGGTGAGAAAAAACGAAGGCGGGGGAGGCAGTGAAAATCAGAGCATGAAAAGAGGGAGCTGAAAGACGCGGGACTGAGCTGAAGTCTTGTCTGCGTTCAGTTTGTCTGCCATGATCTTGTGTGCTCAGAGGTATGGTTTAGTTGGATTCCGGGCAAAGAAAGTGAGGGTTGGCCAGAGTGACCTGGAGCCAAGGTTCTTGAAAGCCGGCAGTGTTGGGTTGCACAGTTGGGGTTCAGCCCCACTGGTAAGCAGACAAGGACAGGGCCATGCAGGGTGGAAGCTGCATCCTGTGAGGATCTTCTTCGAGGAACAATAGCATCCTTCATACTTCATGTTTATAAAATGCATGAATCAACTCACCTGAGGCGGGAGAAGCCGGAGCAGCTGACATCAGCCACGGGAGCCGAGCTGCTCATTCTTTTGGGGTTAACACATTTCCCAACAGACGCAGCCTGCACTCCAGAGGCCCCCCCTCCCTCCCTGCTTGTAACAGTTGGGAACGGATGTTTCATGTACTTTTGTTGTGTCGGACAGCCCGCTGCTTCCAGAGAGCCCGTCGCATGGGAGCACAGTGGGAGGACCAGGCAGATGCTCCTGGTGCTGTATCAAGTGCTGGGCAAGAGGTGTTGTATCTTGCCGCTGGTGGCATCCTCAGCTGGGTGCGGAACTCTGCGGTGCACAGGGTGTTGAGGACTGCTTGGGGACAGCCCTGCTCTCACTCCCAGTGAGCAGCTAGGGATCAGCATGTGGAGCTTGCAGTCATGTCCGAGTGGTCGCCACTAAAATTCCTATAGTTGGAAGTTTAATGGAGTGACCGAGCTGGGACTGAACAAGAAAACCCCCTTGATGCAAAACCTCCCCTCCTCCCTGTGCTGCATGAGTCAGTGTTTGGAACACCAATAAAAGCCAGAAAGAAGCCAAGTTAAATTCATTTAATCTTTGTCTTTTGCCACAGCACTCAATCTGGTGTCAAAGACTCTTATTAATAGGATTATTCGTTTGTCAGATGGAAGCTGGAGGTAGTTGTCCCAGATGTGCACGCCTGGTTTAGAGGCCTGATTATCTTGTTGGTGTCAGTTCTTGGCCCCTTATCAAAGGGACTCTCACACACATCACCTTTCAGCTTCTCACTCTCAGCTCTGTAAGGAGGAGGAGTACACTTAAACAAGTTCCAGCTACTAAGCCAGTATCTGTAATTCTTTTCCTCCAGGGCAGTAGTGTGAAGAAGCTCAGGCAGCCCGGCTTGTCAGGCAGAGGGAGGATGGCAAAGGGTTTCTCATGGTTGAAGACAGTGGATGAGGGCAGAGTTGTCATGCTGTAGCAGGAGGGTTACAGTGCAGCCTATTGGTGAGCATGGGCCCCTGTTGGAGCCTTTTGGGTGTTTGGGATTTGCTTTAAGTTAGAAGATCAGGTCTTCTCCCTGCCAGCTGCAGAGACGGCAAAATGTTGTGTTCCTCTTGGTGGGTGTCTTTTTAGAAGATCCTTTGCTGGTAAAATGCAGCTTAAAACCTGGAAGTGTTACCAGAGGTGACCTTAGAGAGGATTCACAAGTAGTGTAAGTGCTCACTTTTAAAAAGTCATCTGCTATTTCACTTTTATCAGCATATCAGATAGATTGACTATGAAGTCTGACGTTTCTGGGTTCATTTACATGAACCACTTTTAGTATCTTTTTGTAATGAAGGCATCAAGAAGAGAAACCAACTGTTTTCTACTTGTAAAATCCCGAAACATGATTTGGTGCCTTTCATGGTGTCACCAGGCTAAATCATGGAATCATGGAATGGTTTGGGTTGGAAGGGACCTTAAAGCTCATCCAGTTCCAACCCCCTGCCATGAGCAGGGACACCTTCCACTAGACCAGGGTGCTCCAAGCCCCATCCAGCCTGGCCTTGAGCACTGCCAAGGATGGGGCAGCCACAGCTTCTCTGAACAACCTGTGCCAGGGCCTCAGCATCCTCACAGGGAAGAACTTAACATCTCATCTTAGTCTCCCCTCTGTCAGCTTAAAGCCATTCCCCCTTGTCCTGTAACTACATGCCCTTGTAAAGAGCCCCTCTCCAGATTTCTTGTAGCCCCCTTAAGCTATTGGAAGGGTGATAAATGCATCCTTCTGAAACCAACAGATACATTAAATACAGGAGCTTCAATCACCATCATTCACTGGAAGGGAAAGCTTGTCCTTTGTCAAGGCGTGGTGATGAGGGACTGTTTGAGCTGAGCAAACTGGTACGTGGGGGAAGCTGTCGTAGGAAGAGCAGCAGTGGCCTGTGGAGCAGGTGGATTAGCTGGAAAACCAGCACTCAGCGAGGAATCCTGGCTTGAGATGTTGAATGCACATTCCCTAGATGACTTCATGAAGTGCCGAGAGCCAAGTTCACATGCTTGCACCACAGCCAGCAGCAAGAGGGAGAGAAATGAAACTACAGGATGTGGCAAAGTCATTGTGGTGCTCCCGGTTAGGTTGTCACATGCAGCAATGGGAAACTCAACATACTGTGTCCATCTCTCGGGTCCAGGTGGACTGGAAGTTACTTCTGTGTTTCAAATAAAAACAATCCAAAGATTTTAAGCTATTTTAATTTATTGTTAAAACCAGTAACTAGCCTATGTGAGAAAAGTGCAACCAGTGAAGTTCGTGTTGGGTTAAATTAGCTTGTGTCACGTCTGAGTCCTGCAGAGGGTAGTATCACTAGAATTAGAGAGCTTCTTGATGTATTTGGCAAATCAATTTTAAATATGCTGGCTGCTATATTCATTACTAGCACTAAACTACTATATTGTTGCATCTCCAGCTAGTTCTTGCTTTGATTTGTAAGACCTCTCAAGTCTCTTCTAGTTAGATTATACTATTTCTGTACTGCAGAACTGTTCTGTAGCTCTGCTAGCAGGAAATAAAGATATTTTTGTTACATGTGTAAAAACACATAGTTTGTTAGAATTCCCTACAGCTTTGCATGGTGTGAAAAGCCAAGCAAGTTCACATTGTGCTATGATCTCTTCCTGATGTCCAACTTCCATCTCCTCTCATTGTAGCTTTCAGTTTTGTCCCATTTATTCACTTTCCACAATGTTTCACTTCCCTATTCTTCTGCATTTTGGTATGGGGTTTTGTTAGCAACATTTAGCATTGCATTGCCCACCCCTCCACCTCTATTCTCCCTCTCCACTGCAAGTCCAAGAATCAGTGCTCTCTGTTTAGAGGTCACAAATTACATAATTTATTAACAACTTTACCATAGCTTGCTTTTTCCCCATGCCCTCTACATTGTGTGTGTACACATGAATGTAGCTGTTGCTGAGCACTTAGGTTTCACTCTTTTAACTAGTATTTTGACTTCTGAGGGTTTCTTTAAGCCATAAAAAGTACCATCAGAGAATTGGATTAGCAATCACATACTCAGCTGTTCCCCCAGGCTTACAGAAAACCCAGATTACACAGACCTGAGAGGTAACGTCTGTATTAGGAAGCTGTTTGCATACTGTGGGGCTGTCAGCAATGGAGGCAAGCACTAGCCACCAGTGTACAATGTGTGGCTTAGCTTCTTGCATGTTTACAACTGAGAAGTGAGAATGTATATTTAGGATGTCAGAAAAAGAATCAGTTTATCTTTTCTTTTATCCTTTATGCTAGAGCCAGTGATGAGACCTCTGAGCCAAGCGCCTCTCCTGGTTTTTTCCACTTATCTTGAAGCTCTTCTGAATTGTCAGCTGTGAACACAGGGAGGTTAGCACCCTCTTTGCTTAAGACCATTTAATCTTAGTGCTACCCTTTCATTGCAGAAAGCACCCGTGAGCCCTGCCAGTGCAGGTCTGTTTCTGTGGTACTTCTGCATCCCTTGGCTGTGGTGCAGTGTCTCTGCTGACTGCAGCAGGTACCAGAGCAGCCTCACAGAGGGCTTCCCTTGGCTTTTCCTAGTCTCACATTTCTAGCATGATCCTATTAAGCACTGGCTTGCCTGCTGCTTGTCTCATTAGTTCTCACTTGAAATGCTGACTCAGAAAATTCCCCCTGTATTCCTGAGGTGATCTTCTCTCCATATGTTTATTGTATTAATCCCATCGTAGCTCCCAGAAGGCAATATCACATCCCATTCTCTTGTTACAGACATGATTCTTCAACAAGAAGCTACCAGTCATGGTCACTTACTTCATCTCTCTGTCTCCTGGCTTAGTCTCAGGTTTACTTTCTGAGTTTGGAGAGGTTTGGGTACATTTGTCGTTTTCCACTGCGTGCTCTCTGTGGGAGCTGCAGCTCAGTCAGTCTGAGCAGTCCCTAAGCACCCAGTAAAATCTTCACAAACATATGCCCTGGGACTACAAATCCTTTACTGCAGAGATGCCTTGGCTCTGTTACTGTTATCTGCTTGCATGTTAGCAGCCTGCTGAGATGCAGAGCACGATGTACAAACACGCAACAGACGTACAACCCTTGGGGCTAAGAAGAGAGATGGTAGAGGTTTGCCAGGCTCGCTCAGGGTGAGCGGTGGTGGAAGAGTAAGGACAACAGTTGCCCATGTACGTTTACATCTACATGTGCAGTTGGGACCCTTCCTTATCCACGTAGGCAGTGAAGAAGTCATGAGTGAGCGAAGCACTGCGCCAGCTCTCACCTGATACCACAAGCAGGCAGTTTCCATAGGTGCCTGCCAAGAGGGAAATTTGCACTTAGAACAGGAGGGAAGGCTTTGTGGCTACTCTGGGAGGTGGAGGAAGGGACAGATGCATGAGAGGAGATGAAATGTAGGGGAAACGTGATACTGGGAGACGGAGCCCCACATGTTGGAAGGGCAGAGGATAAGTGGCAATGCGTCTGGAGTGGAGACAGCAGATGACCATAATAGTGCAGAAATCTCTATGTGCCATGCCCACAGTGAGCCCTGCGACACAATTCCCTGGCTCATGAGAATCCCATGAGCTGTTACACTCCTGCTTTGAGGACTAAATCTGCTTCTGTTGGTGTGCCAGTTCTCCTAACCGTCTCATTTGAGCTCTTGTCAGGAGGACTTGCTGGAGTCTGTAGTTTTCTTCTTTGCAAGCTCTGCAGGTCTCTCTGCATTTGCTCCAACAGAAGCATCTGCTCCAACAGAAGCATCTGCTCCAGACCAGGCTGACAGGACCTGAGCCCACACTGGCAGTACTGAACCAAAATGGTAGGCAGTTATCCTTGAATGATTCATTTTCGTATCTGCCCTCATGGTTTTCCCCTGCTGGCCCTTCCCTACTCCACTTCTTTACTGACTGTTGGCAGTTTGCATTTGAGGTAGTTAGCTTCAGTATTACTAGATGTTTCATGATAGTTTGAGATGCCAGACTGGGCCCTGTTCACCTCCCCAAACATGCAGCAGCCTCCTTGCCTTGCTGTGCAAATCTAGCAGCTCAGTAGATGGGGATTAGCCTCTCTAGACAGGGCTTTCCGAGCAGACTTTAATTAAAGGTACAGGATGGAGCTCAGTGATCACCTCTGATTACTGGCGCAAATGCTTTAAGAAGAGAAATTAGAGCAATGGCATATTAAGAGGTGGGTTCTCAGGTCTTAGTATCTCAAGCAGTTCAGCCTTTTTAAAGTGATTTGGCCAGTTTCTGCCTTCTGGTACCTGTGTGCAAATCTAGACTAACTCCAGTACACCTATGTTGCAGAGCAGAGTGGTTGCCTTGCTCCTTTATGTAGAGACTGTTGGGAATTCAGTGTTGCTGAGGGCATTACTATCTGCTAAGAGGGAAGAGAGGGAAGCACCATATTTAGTTCTTTCTATAAGTGGCAATAGAGAACTATCCTTGTTTCATGCTCGTACATCCTCATTGTCACATTATTTCTTTCTACATCACTCAGGTTCTGCTGGTAACGTGGGATTACAGCTTGGTATTTTCTAGGATGGTGTAATTACACAAATCCCACCACTTACACAGCAGTGCACAGCATGCACCAAGTGAGATCAGTACTTGCAAAGTAATTACAGGAACATCATTACTTGATTGGTGAGCTAAAACAGTGGTGGAAGAGAGGTACAAGATACACTCGGAGACCTAAGGAGTGCCCTATATTTTCATGGTCTCGAAAGCATCCTGCCTTTACAGGCAATTTAGTCCTTAAAATCCAGCAGATGTTAATTCATGCTATATATTAACAAATTGTAATACCTTATCTAATGAGCGGTGTCTGGGGATGTGTCATGGATCTGTATGAAGAGCCCCCAAATCCTGGTTACGAGTATGGATGGAAGGAAAGTGTATATTAGGTATTTAACCTTAAAACACTTCCTGGTTTTGGGTGCTGACAAGCTTAACCACCTGTTACAGCATTTCCTGAAGCCTCAGGTTACTGCTGTAGAAACAACATGCAGGAGATGTCTTGAGCCAACTGAGAAAGCGAGTCGAGAGGGGTCATTTTGCAGAGCTTGAGCTGTTTTAAAGAGCACTAGAGCCTGGTGTTGCAGCAGTTTCCTGGTCACAAGAGCCTCCTTCAAAGACAAATGTGGAAGGATTTGGCCATTAAACATGGAGCTGGAAGCATTCCTGTTGTGAGAACATGGATTTGAATTTCTGTAAGGGGAGACCATGAAACATCTTCTTTGCCAAACAGGTCTCTGAAAAAGAGGTAAAGACAAATTGGTAATTTTAAGGGCTAGAGTATTTTAAGCTTGAATGTCCTTTGAAATTTTACTGCTTTTAATAATACATCCATCCTTCATTAGCAGGTTATTTTGGTTTGTTTTAATGCAGCTGAAATAGAAGGTACATTTGGCAACTGGGGAAACCCTTCTAAATTTTGCCATAATTAAATCAGAGTAAGTTAGAGGTCATGAGGTCTCCAGTATGCCTGCACACGCTCACCCTGCAAGCTTCATGCCTGTGAACAGATCCCTCCACCCCCAAATACAGCTGGAGTTTGCTTCTGCTTCACTGCTCATCATAGCTCACCCATGTGGACTGTCCTGCTCCACCTCCACCTCCACCTCCTTGTAGGTACAAATGCAGCAGTTTGCTTTGGCTGGAAGGCAGAAAGAAAGAACAAGAGGAGTAAAAGCCAGGTTCTCTGGGGCAATTCCCTGCTGTTCTGTGGGTATTGGAAGAAGAGCTGCATCCGCAGGAGTCAGTTGTAACGGAGACAGCCCAAGCTGCAGGTCAAGAGCAGGGACTCTACACAGTCATCCTTCCCAGGGCAGGATTTTGAGCTATGTATAGACATCAAAAAACACACATGGGGTGGTAGAAATTATCTAAGTCATTCCCAATGAGAGTCTCACTGAAATGGATATGTTTCTGTTAGTTTATATTGGTTTCAGTGACACAATAGAGGAAGATTTCTGGTAGAAATGCTTTTTGTCCACTTAATGCTTCCTGCAGACGTTGCAACCAGCTGTCATGGTACTTCTGTGTGCATCTTGTGCAGTGTTTGTGTGACACAAGGAATGAATGATGTCTGTGTGATGGACTGCGGAGCTGTGTTGGGTGGCAGCTGAGTTTCACACACTATCCCAGCCCTCCTGCCTGTGTCACCCCTCTCCCTTCCCAGCACACATTCGTGGGAATGTTGCTGTCATTTCCACTAACCCTGGCCCATGCTGAGCTGCTGCTGCCTGCACTGCTGAGGCATCCCACCAGCCCTGTACACCTCTCCTGATCCAGGCTGCAGCTGCTTTGCCTTTCTCCCCATCGCCAGCTGTCACATCAGAGAGAAAAGCTTCTTTCCATGCAGATACTGAACCTCTGTTTCCCTTTCCCAAGAGTCCACCTGTGAGACATCCAAGGAGATTAATGCTTCAAGCACCCAGT
The DNA here is from genome assembly GCA_039877255.1 of Loriculus beryllinus. NCBI lineage: Eukaryota > Metazoa > Chordata > Aves > Psittaciformes > Psittacidae > Loriculus > Loriculus beryllinus. The sequence goes on from JBCJKH010056534.1 coordinate 64,194, forward strand.
ACGGTGTTGTCCTGCAGTTGTGGACCACCACGGGTAGGTTCTGGCTGTCTTAGGAACCATCCTCTGATATAAGTGGGTTTCTTGCAGGCTGGGAGGCAGAGCAGGGTTTCTGGTACTCCCTGTGGAGAGAAGGAGCGAGTCTCCTGATGCAGGATGCTTGCAGGGATCATTAACTGAGTGCAGTGATTGTGGGTGTTATAACTGGGTGCCCTGTCTGTATTTAGTAATCTCATGAAGATGCTCAGCAGTGACCAAGTACAAAAGTATCAGCCTAAATCTGTCAGGGCTGAAAAGATCTTTGAAAATTGAGATTTTAAAAAATGCCTTTTCTTCTGAGAATTGCATCACTAGATTGAGGTCAGTGATGTAAGCCTGATTTTGTCAGTGGAAAGAGAGAACAAGTGGCTGTGCTAAATGACAGGTTCCAGAGAGCCAGTTCCTGTCTATACAGAAGGCCTCAGGGCTCAGGTGGTGAAGAATTGTGCTCTGGACACTGAAATAGCAAATCCTTTCTAGTAATTAAACTTCAGCAATTATCTGAGCTCTTGGGAAATGGCTCTGCTGTACGAAGCATCTTGAAGGAATTCGGATAAGCTCTTTGCAGAGAAAATCCTGATTTACAGACAGCTGCTTTGCACAGCAAGTAGTGCAGTGTTTTAAAAAGGACTTCATAAAAACAAAACTAGTATTTATACTCTCAGGAGCAATATTTATCCCATATTGCATCATACAGATGGCTGACACACCTTTCCATGTATTATATGGAAAGTTGATAGGACCTCTGCTAATGCTTGGTGAAATCTGACAGAGGCAGAACCTCAGTGGTTTCTCGGGATGCTGCACCGTCTGGATTCACACTAAAGCGCAGTTTGGGAGCTTCATGTCCAGCAGTCCTGTAATGTTTAAGCTCTGCTGATGTCAGTGGGACTGTATGAGTGAAGATTCCTAGAATGAGGATTTTCATGTTTTCCCTGACTGATTTGCATTTTAAGGCTCAACATTAATGGTGATAGTGTCGGTGGATATTTTGCATAAGCTCATTTTTTTTATGTTTTTCCGTAAAACACAACTAAACCAATGAAAAATAATGCCTTTAAATATGTCATTAGCAATCTACTGCCGCTATAATGAGATATATGTATTCATTAGACTTTATAGAAAATGCAAACAGCCTTAAGAAAACTCAGTGTTCAATGAAACTGGTTTCCATGGGTAATTTATTCCATGGGAGTCAGAGTGTTTTTTTCTGTGGCACCATTAAAGGTCCTTGTATGTCCAGCTTTCGCTAGATGTGTCCTCTTTTCCACCTGGGTTGAAAGAGGGGTCTTTCCTACTGGATTTTAGGATGCCCAGCAATCTGATTGGAGCAATAGTTTCAATGGGATGCCTGGAAATGGTGGATAAATTGCCACTGCACCAGTAGAACTCTGTGCTATGCGTGATGCAGGTGGCACAGGGAGTCATCCTGCCCTGCTTAGTGGTGGGCACATGCCTGTGGGGTGTTGGCACTCTCCTGTAGTGAGCCTCTGTTTGCTGTTGGATACCCTGAGCTCTCCAAATACCACTTTGCTGGATTGCCTGTAGCCTTGGCAGAGGAGGATGGAAAGAACCATTCCCAAGAAGAAAGAGACAGTCACCTGCCCTTGGCCAGAAGAATGCAACTGCTGGGCAGAGTCCAGCCTAGCACACTCCTGGTGATGCCCTGCTAATGATGTGGTGGGAACAAGGATGGGCTGAGACCACTAGTTTCTCCTCTGTTACCCATTCTAATAAATTCCTTCAAAGAGAATCTTCTGCTTATGGAAATTGTTGGGTAGCCTTTTATTAGTGCTAGAATGCAAAATACCTGCTTCATTCAGGATCTGTGTCTTACAAAGTGCCTGGCAGAAAAGTCTTACCTGCTTAAAGAAGTGAATCATGTCCATTAAGACTACAGCTCGGGTGAACAGAAATCATTAGATAGGCATTTGAGATTACAGTATCGTTCCTGAAAATCAGAGTAGTTTCTGTGTTTGCCAGTGGCTCCAACTCACTGATGTTGCCCACTTTAATCTGTCATAGCTTGACCTGCCCTTTCTCTGCATCGGCTTCCCAAGATGACGTACAGCGATAGGAGTCACGCTCTTGCATTCCCTTGATTCTGTTTGTGGGGCTGCTTTTCTCTTTGGGAATGTTTTGGAGAGACAAATGCCCACTGCAGGTTCAGGACTATAGAAACAGGAAACAAGTGCTTTGTCCTTTTTGATTCGTGTCCAGCACGCTAGTTTTACCAGCAGGGATCCAAGAATAATCTTCTCGGTCGACCATGCAGCCAAAAATATCATGATCTCATTGCCACTGGCCAATGACATGTAGATGGTTAGCTAATCAAAGGGGTTTCTTTGTTCTTGCAGTGCGTTTGTAGAAGATTGTGTGTGTTGCCTATCAACAGAGGGTCTGGACAAAGTGCACTGCATTTTTCCTGCAAACATTGCCAGTCCCAAAACCACAAAGGGTTGGTTAAGGGTGGTTTTGTATGTTTATTTTATCTTTCTGTTCTTATTTCTTTATTTTAATCACGTGATGGAGGCAGTATTCTTTAGTTCAGTTTCTTATTTGCTAAAGATTATTTCTTCAAGTTTCTTATTTGCTTCTTACTCTGCTTAACTCAGCAGATCTCGGTTAACAAAAGATCAGCAGAGCTGGTCAGTCAGAAATCTAGTGAGAAAAAAGAAAGCCTGTTCCCTTTGAAGCCTGAAATGGGGGAAAATATGTTATTTCGTTGAAGAAATACTTACATTCTGGGGGTTTCTAATGGAGTCAAGCTAATTGAAAGTCTAAATTCTTCAGACGGTGGGAGGTGGGTATATTTTGTGTCAGGTCCCAGCAGATGGACTTTGATGCTCCCCATCACTTCTCTCAATTTTAATCTCCTTTTAATAAGAACTCTTAAAAGAGAGAAAGAGGGGAAAGGCAGAGTTATAAAGGCTCTGGAACCTTTCCTTCAGGACACACATGTGCTACAGGTGTGACATCCACGCCCCAGTCATCGCTCCCAACAGCAGATTTGATGTGAAGTGAAGCAGCATGCCAGCATTACCCTGCTTGTGTGGATCTCTCGTGTTTGAGCATGTTCAAATCTCCTGGGGCAGAAGGAGCAGCTGAGCCAACCTTTCCTGTGCCCAGTGTGTGTGGAAGCTGAGATGTGGCCATTACTGCTTGCCCTTCCCTGGACATAGCCCTCTGTCTTCTCTTGTGTTAATTTGCAAATGGGCCTCTGATGACTGAACTACAGAAGAGTGACACCCCCCTCGACACACACACACACACATATACCTAAGAACCCTCTTAGTTTCCCAAGCAGTCCTTTGGCAGAGCACACCCAGCATGCTGTTCAGCTATCAATGAATTTTCCTGGTGGTTACAGGGAGCTGGTCAAGTTTCTGCCTTGCCCAGTGCATCAATAACTCTTTCAGCTGATGTGTAACCGTTCTCAAAGCTTGTCTGTAGACAGAAATGACATCAGTGTCTTTTTTCATTGTTCCCTCCTTTGTTTTCCACTCAAGATAGTGAACCTGAACTCCATCCAGCAGGAAGCATCCCATGGTTTCTCTGTGGGTCAGAGCAAGGAGCAGAGCTTATCGTATCTCCAGGCAACAGGAACTTGGGACTATGGAGAAAAATAAACCCAGTGAATTTTAATTTTGCTGATACTGTTTCAAAAGGGTCCCTCTGAGGTTACTCTTACACCCTAGGGGTGCAGACACTGGGGCAGAGAAACTGTTTCCTTATCGCTGCTCCCAGTTTTGAAACTCCCAGGCCCCAACACCAGATCTTCCCACTCCCCCTTGCCATCCCAAACAGAGTTTTCATCCACTCCTGGCTTGAAACTGCAAAGAGAGGGATTTGAGTGGGGCCCTGGCTTGTCTAGAGGAGTCCTTGCCTTAATCAGACTGAGTTAAAATGTTTGCAGGGGATGCATAGTCACAAGAATAGAGGTTTTTGTGATGACCCATTGGTTGCTTCCTGGCAGCACAGCACCACCGCAGGCTGTGGGTCTCTCCTTTGAAGTGGGGCTGGTGATGTAGAAGTATGTCTTGGGGTAAACACACTGCTGTTATCTCACTCTGTACAAAATACATCATTCACTTAAAGACCATGCCCTGAATGGAGATCAGCACAGGAGCATCACATGACTGCAGTTTAGTTTGTCTGGTGCTTTCATGGGTCTGTACAAAACCTGTTTGGACTCTTGTATATAGAATCATATATAGAGTGACTGGTTATAGCTGCAGAAATGCCCACAAATAGCCCTTTGGCTGTGGGGTGAGCGGGTGACTGGGCTCCCTGTGCCTAGGCTTCATTCTCCCTGATGCTCACTCACATCTCCTGCCTGTTGAAGCCAGTGCAGCCAGCACTGCCGTGCACGGCTAGATGCAGGCAATGCAAGCCTGCTGGGAAACTTTCGTCTTACAGCTAAATGGGCATTTAGCTTTGCGTTTCATTAGAATTAAAATGTAAATGATATTAAAACCCTCACCCTTTAAAGTTCAGAGAGGCCTGAAAATTATCTCAGTAATTAGGCAATAGTTTTGGTTATATATGAAACATGATCAAGTTTTATTGTTGGCAGAGCCCCCAGCAAGCCAGTCTGTGAATCTATCTGGTGTAGGGATCTGGAGCAGGGGTTTTCATCTGAACAGGTCCAATGAGTGTCATGAGACAGTTTCCATGGTCATTAGCATGAAACAGAAACCTGCAGCTGGAGCTCAGAAGCTGCATCAGTGCTTGTGTGCCAGCCATGGGGCTCCTGGGCTGTGCACCCCACCAAGGGGAAGCTGAGCAGCAGAGTGCTGCTGGTGACAGCAGGCAGGGAATCCCCTGGAGCCACAGTGCTGGAGCAGGCTCAGCCCCCATGGCCAGACAGAGGAGTCTTGCTGGTCCTTGCTAACAAGGAAAACCAGCTGAGGTGCAGGGGTGCAGAGCCCAGGAAGGAAAATCACTTTGCATTTTACCTAGCAGGAAAATCTCCTCATCAGTAAAATGGTCTGGAAGGAGCTGGCTATTAGCATACTCATACTGTCTTCCCATGTATCATACTTCCCTCTAAGTATCCTTCATCCTTTATACTTGTGCTTTCCACTTAGGACATGGACTTGTTTCCTTGCTGCCTTGTCACTGCCAGCTTCCCCTGCCTGCATCTCGTCCCCCACAGCAGTTATAACCCATGTGCACCAGGTACCCGAGCAGCAAGAAGTGATGCTGTGGGAGGGTGTTCAGGGAAGTGAGGAGTACTTCCAGCCTCGCTGCAGTCAGCATTCAGGAGTGTTTATTCCTGCCAGCAGATCCAACGTGCCTTACTTCCCACCCTCTGGAAACATTCCCCCAGACTGGTGTTATCAAGCCAATTAACATTTCAAAATTCCCAGCTTGCAGGTGCTGGTTTCAGAAGAGCTTATGGCAGTCTTGTACAGTGTTGAGCAATCCAGTTGGCGTCAGTTTGTTTCTAATCTCCTATTCAAGCTGCAAATCAAAGTATTTTTATTTTCTCTTCAGTATTGTGTACAAAGTAAATAATCCTGAGCAGCACAGGCTACATTGAAGATAATGATGCCAACATTAGTTTGGTTTTTTCTCTTCTACATGCTGGGAATTCACAGTTGCTTTATGCACAGTTTCTCCTCCCACAGCTTGTGTTTAGCTGTCTGAGTTAGTTGATACTGCTATGGCTGCCAAGGGGACCCTGGAGTGAGAGCTGCCCTAAGTTTCAAGCCCAAGTCCCAATATCCACCTTCCACAAGTGTCCCAGAAACCCATCTCTGTCAGGATGAAGAGATGACTCATCTTGTAAAAGGAAGTAAATGAAAGTTTGACTTGCAAAAGCGCTTGAAAGTATTTTTAAGTGTGCCTGCAGCCTGTGAGCATTAGAGGTGGCTTTCCCTGGAAGTGTCTGCACAGGCTTGTTGTGATCCTTTGCTCGCACTGACCCTGACATCATTTCACCAGTGCGGATGTGTCTAATGCAGCCATGGGGCAGTGCAGTGGCGGGGCACAAACTGGCATAGCCACAACCCTGGTACGTACCCCGTGTCTGGGGGGTGCTGGGGCAGACCCTTGGGTGCCCTGAGCTGCTGCAGTGGCAGCAGTATGGTGCTGGAGGCAGTGTGGTTGATGCTGGTTTAAGGAGGACTGGTCGCTGGTACGGTCATACACAGGCACTCACTCTGCCAGCGTGGACCATTGCCTGTTTTCCAGCACCTTCCACCCCTGGGCTGGTTAATCCCTGGCAGCTTCTTTTCAGGACTGAGCCTCCACTGTTGATGTGCTTCATACACCACACAACCCAGCTGCCTTCTGGTTTACCTCACCTGTGATCTGAAATCCCCCATAGCACCAAGTAACAAGTCCTTATGTTCCCCCTTCCTGTGATCCTTACCAACTCTTCTTTGAAGGATGCCAGGCAGCATTGGCCAGTGCTGTCAAAACAGTCTTAGCTCTTGTCTGGGGCTGCCAGGTCGGGAGTGGAGCTCTGCAAGTGCACTGACAAGCAAGTTAGGCTGTAGGCTCAGTTTTGGCTGAGAGCAAAACCCACTGAAGTCAATGGGAATCTTCCTGTTGATGTAATGGACTTTGGAGCAGACCTGGGTTTCAGTGTTCTTCAGAGCAATGGTTCCACCATGAACCTTTGGCACTGTGTGAATAATAGAAGTTTATTTTTGTATATCTGTTCCAAAGCCCATTGGCTGTGTTGGCAGTCAGTGCTCCTAAATGCGCGGGGCTGAGACTGGCAGCCTGAAATGACAGAAAAAAATTAATAGCATAAGCTTCACATGGCCAAGGGGAGTCATTCCATTCATCCAATTTGATATAAAGAAAGAGTTGCTCATCAGTGGCATTTCTGATCCCAAGGAAAGGGAGGCTTTGACAGGATCCATTACTGCTTGTCTAAGAAATGATAGGATTTCATACAAAATACTTTTATGTTTCTCCAGAGGGAAATCATAGAATCATAGAATAGTTTGGGTTGGAAAAGACCTTAAGATCATCAAGTTCCAACCCCCTTGCCATGGGCAGGGACACCTCACGCTAAACCATGTCACCCAAGGCTCTGTCCAACCTGGCCTTGAACACTGCCAGGGGTGAAGCATTCACAACCTCCTTGAGCAACCAATTCCAGCGCCTCAACACCCTTACAGTAAAGAATTTCCTTCTTATAGCCAGTCTGAACTTCCCCTGTTTAAGTTTGAATCCATTACTGCTTGTCCTGTCACTACAGTCCCTAATGAAGAGTCCCTCCCCAGCATCCCTATAGGCCCCCTTCACATACTGGAAGGC